>WUAT03227219.1:0-11408 GCA_010015005.3 Ulmus americana | reverse complement strand
GCAAATTTCCAAGAAAGAAGAGAGCAAGAAGACTTCTTTTCTTTAGCACACTTGAGACTTGAGTTGAAGAAATTTAAAAGCAAGCAACAATAGAAGAAACCAAGCATATGGGCAGGCCTCCTTGCGGTGATAAAGAGGGTGTTAATAAAGGACCATGGACTCCTGAAGAGGACATCTTATTGGTCTCTTATATTCAAGAACATGGTCCTGGGAAAACAAGCCCTTTGGCTGACTTGAAACCATCAAATGAGTTTTTTATTTCAAGTCCAAAACAAGTTCAAGCATCAACCACTTATGCATCAATCTCAGACAATATAGCCAAGCTGCTAAAAAATTGGACCAAAAATCCACCAAAAAGAGCAAGAACAAGCTCAACTCCTCAGTGCTTGAGCAACACGTTTGCAGGGACTAATTCTACATCAAGTTGTATTGAATTATCTGAGGCATTTGATTCCTTGTTTGGTTTTGAGTCTTTTGACTCTTCCAATTTGGATTTTTCTCAGCCTATGTCGCCAGATGGTAGCAGCTTATTCCAAGATAAAAGCAAGCCCGATCCGAGTTCCCAATTGCCCTTGTCATTGTTTGAGCAGTGGCTATTTGATGAAGGTGTTGTTGCTAGTCAAGGGAAAGAACAACTGCTACATAGTGATATCATAGTTGATGAAAATGCTAAATTTTTTTCTAAAACATCATTTCTCCTTTTGGTTCTCTTGGGACTTTTATCCTTGTTTTTGTTTAGTTTTTGTTTTAGATCTTGGAACTTATTATGTTTCACAGTTCATTATCAGTTTATAAATAAATATATAAAAGGCCTAAAGATAAAAATAAATAACATATAGCTTCAACAAGCTCCAGAAAATGAAAAGTAGACCTTTATCATGCCAAACAAGTTCAAATTTTAGCTATATAAAAAAAATAACAATAATAATCCAATTCTCCTCTTACACGAATTTTCCAAGCAACAAAATAGAAGAAACAAAATCAAATTTCAATCACAAATCAGTAAAGTTGCTATATCACCCATTTCAGCAATTAACTTGAACAACAATTCGATTTCAACTTCCTAACACTAAAAGCAACTTAATTATAATCTAAACATGAAACCCATTACTCAAATACAACAAATCTAATCAAACAAACAACAAAACCAAACACAACTGATCTAAAGAGCATTAACATATATCTCTTCTTGTCAAAAAAAGCATTAACATATTATATATCTGAGAAAAACAAAAACCAAAAATTAGATTTGTATTTCCTACTTGGAATGTAATCTGAGCTTCCATAATCTTACCAAACATCAAAAATCACCCAAACACAAACTCATAAACTCAAAAAGAACCTCACTATTCGTAAATTCAAAACCCATACCCGAAAATACTTAAACGTAGGAATAAAAGCTAAAACCCAGAATATCCAGACAGTCTAGAGTGCGAGAAGTGCAAAAGCTGAGGAAAATAAAAGATTACCTTTTGTTTGGCATGAAATGGTTTGGAAACTTTGGGTGCTCCGCCTTTGTCATTTGTATGGAACCTCCGCACACAATGAGGGCTTTGAACCTTTGAGAAGTTCTCCGAGTTACGATTGGGTGTGGGAACATTTCAAAAGATTGGAGTTTAAGATCGAGCAGCGAGTTTTTGGTCTGGCATTGGACAAGATAATGGGTTTCAAATTCGTGAAAAAATATTAAGAAAGCAAAGAGAAATGGGTTTCTTACTTTATTATATTTGATAAGAACGAGGTGGGAACACAAGGAATCTAAGGCTTCTCGAGGATCGAGAATGCCAAGTGATGTGAAAAAAAAAAACTGACTGAGGGTATGTGCGTGTGGTGATAATTGAAAAAGAAAAAGAAAAAAAAAATCTGACTGAGGGTATGTGCGTGTAGTGATAATTGAGAAAAAAAAAAATTGGGACGAACGAAAATGTGGAGGACGATTGAAAGTCCATCCTTTGTGAAAAATATTAAGAAAGCAAAGAGAAATGGGTTTCTTGCTTTATTATATTTGATAAGAACAGGTGGGAACAAGAGGAATCTAAGGCTTCTCGAGGATTCCAAGTGATGTGAAAAAAAAAAAAACTGACTGAGGTATGTGCGTGTAGTGATAATTGAAAAAAAAAATGACTGAGGGTATGTGCGTGTAGTGATAATTGAAAAAAAAAAAATGACTGAGGGTATGTGCGTGTAGTCATAATTGAGAAAGAAAAAAAAATGGGACGAACAAAAGTATGTAGGACCAGTGACGAAGCCAGAAATCTTAGCTAGTGGGGCTTAAAGTAAAAAAAAATATTATGTGGGGGCTAATTCTTAATTTTCCAAGAATCTATGTGAAACAAATTATAAATATATGGGATAATTACATTTTGGTACCCTGTAGTTAATCAAAAATCCATATCTACCCACCGGTGCCCAGATATGCCTAGATCTACCCATCGCCTCTTTGATTTCTTCCACCTCTTTTTTTGGGTTTGTTATTGTTTGGTTTTTATTTTTGATTTTTTGAGATTTTGAGATTTTTCCGATGTTGAATCGATTATTTCTGATGTTGATTCAAAAAACAAACTGGACTAAGTGGATTTTTTTGATGTTGATTTGACTATTTCTGATGTTGGGTTTTTTTGATGTTTGATTATTTCTGATGTTGAAATAATCCCGCTAATCTGGATGTTGATTTCTGATGTTGGATTTTATTTTTTGAAGATTTTGTTCTCATTTTCAATAGAGGGTACCTTGGCGATGAACATTTGTGTTTGATTCGATTATTTCAATTTTATTGGATTTGATTTCTTGTGTTTAGTTGGATTTTTGGGATTAGCCGGAATTCATTAGGTGTTTGACAGGGGGTTGTGGTCGACAGTGGAGCAGCTTGAGAGGTGAGTTTAGATGGGGGAGGAGCTGGGTGGGGGGAAGGTAGAAGAACAAACATAAGCATGTGAAGAATAAGAGAAAGGAGAAAGAAAAAATAGGTTTTTATTAATTTTTCAATGGTATTTTCGGAATTTTAATAAAAAAGTGCTAATGGAGGGTCCTTGATATATTTTTATTTAACTAGAGGGTACTTCACTAATTTTTAGAAACTGAAGATCCTTTCTGTATTTTTGGTTAACTACAAGGTACCAAAATGTAATTATCTCTAAATATATATAAAATTTTAAAAAAAAAACTATAATTGAGGGGGGCAGGGGGGCTTGAGCCCCCATTAGGCATAACGTGGCTCAGTCCTTGTGTAGGATGATTAAAAGTCCATTTACACTAATTAATATAGTTATAAATTATAGATATAGATATAGATTATTTAAGACCATTTGTTTTGGCTTAGGAATGTCCTAATCTAGTTAGGCATTGCCAATTAATGCAAGTAGATGCGCTGTACTTTTTGATAAATTCATATCCTTTTGATTGTTGTCAACCTGTCATGTATATCAAGTTTAATTACTTCAATTAGTAATGTCTTCAATACGCGAGTTAGACATATATATTGACTAACAGTGTAATAATTATTGACCTTGTTTGTATCAAACTCAAATATATATAGTTTGAAATCCTTGTTTTTACAGACCATACGAAATAAGTTGATAGAGGCCAAAAACTTATATTGAAAATCAAAACGCGAAAAGCTTTTGTTTGGCGGTGCCATGATGAGCCATGTCGCGTTGCCAGCTGCCTGTTATAGGAAATGGGAGCTGGGCTGACAAGGTGGCCAAATTTGAAAGTGGTGAGAGTGCAAAGTGGATGTCGGGGACAGATCTAGAGAAGGAAGCTTCGGTGCGGCCGGATCTTACAAGGGCACGTAATGACGCGTCCATTCTTCGATGGCGTCACCTTGGACAATGGTGTGGCTTGCGGGGATGTGCTCTCCGTGGTGGTGGGCGTGTGGCTTGAGGATGCCGGTAGTGGTGGTGCATGGTTCTCACGCTCCATCGGCAGTGACAGTGGGTGGTGGGAGGCTCTTGGTCCCTGTTACTTTGTTTTTAGATATGTTGTTTTGTATTTGTGTTGTTTCTGTTTGTTTGTACCTGCACAATAAGTTCTCTGGACTGTTTTCAGGTTGAGAGTTTTCTTACTGGGGCCTTAGGGATTTTCTGTTGTCTGTATATGGCGGTTGTTAGCACCTATTCTCATATGCACAAACTCCAATTTCGATCAGATCGAATCACCTGTATGAAGAAGAATATGGTTGAAAAGAGCCAAATGAGTACTCAAATTATGTGCACGCTTATTGTGGTTCTCTAGGATTTCATCCTAGATGTAAATCCCAGTATATGGTGAATCTCTCTGATCTTTATTGGACCTAAGTGGTTATCTATCTTGATTGTGTTGGGGGTTGCTGCTATGAGAAACGTATACTTTTGTGTCGTTTTTTAATTTTTTGTGATTGTACTATGTAAGTTGTTCTTTGTCTAATGAAATCATTTACCTTATAAAACATTAAAGGTATATCACGTTGATCACAAGACAACAATGATATTGTGTTTTAGTTTACCAATATATCTATTAGGAGAAAAGGCACGCAGCACAACAACTTGTTTAGTCTTTCTTACTATTCATAAACATTATTATGTCCCCGGCCCCATTGGAAAAATGGAATGAACGACCCTAAATCTAGGTGGATATAATGTTCACGGGTGAGCTTTAACAATGCACTGCTCAGTGTACAGTCTTGTGATCCAGAACACAATAGAAAAATAGTGCATCGAAACACATTAAGAATGTAGATCCTCTTATATTTAGTGAGAGGAATCTCATGCTAGCTTTGCCAGGTAAATTCCATCCAGCCTTTTAGTTCACATGGCTTATATTTGTCAATATATATTCAGAAACTTCCTCTAACACTCAATATATATAAATTGCATTCATTAATTACTTTCAATAAAGTTATTCCACTTTCACTCACACAAATCAAACAAATCATTAATTTCATCGAGAGAAATGAGCCATTTCCCAAAACACTAGTACACGGTGCACAATCAAAAATAAAAGATCAAATTTTTCAAATGGTTTAAAACAAATCTAACCCCATAGGTTAGGAGAAGAATACTTGTTTCTTTTTAGGCACACTGGAAATCCCTAGGAACGTTCCTCGAGCAAACGTTAAGGAGCAAGCTGAGGGAAACTGGGATGTTGAGGTTGATCCCCAAAATGTTGGCTTTAATGGCGGTGCAAAGACAGACTGCGGCCTCAAGGTCAGCAAGGCCTTGGATGAGAGAGCAGCAAGGAGTCACCGGAGGGATTCCAACGGTGGCATTGACCAGCCCCAACACATTAGCACACACCCCTAATTTAAGTGCATCCCTAGGGCATGAGGCTCCCCCGGGAGATGGAGTTGGGTTTGGCCTAGGGTTTGCAGGGTTAGAGCATGAGCCACGAGCACTAACAATGGAGAAGAAAAGAAGATTGAGACCAAGAAAGAGGGCGAGTGAGGCAGTGTTCTTGGAAGCCATGGCTCAAACCCTAGAAGGTTTTTAGTTACTTACTTGAAGTATATAGATGAGGTTGAGGATCAATGTATGGGGTTGGAGGGTTTTTATAGTGTGGAAGGGGAGAGAAGTGTGGTAAGTTGAACATGACAAAAATTATAAACAAAGATAGAATATATAAAACCAAGAGAAGGGTCATGTGTTAGCCGCAATTATTAAGCGGATTTTTAAGCAAAGTTTTGGATTTTTGTAAGGTGGGGACTTGCAAATTGCCATGTTATGTTCCTTGGCTTGGCATGTTGAACAATTGATCATGAGTCTAAACTCAATCTCGTCAAGTTTTATTCTGATTTATGATAATTGCTTTGATCATATATATTTGTTAATGTTCACCATCCAAAGCATCAACACTGGGTTTTGAACTTCCGTAATCAAAGTGCATGTTGGGGGTCCAAATTATCACATGTTATGGTTGTTTTTCAGGCTAATTGTCTTACTAACTTTTCAAGATTGCTAGTTAGGTAGCTTTTTTTTTTTTTTAGCACAGTTTCTAGGCCACGTCGATTCTCCATCGCCAAGCTTCGCGACTCATGTTTCGGCTACTTCTCCAAAGTGGCACCGGTCCGGCATCCTTTTGGGTGTCGTCCCGGCCAGACCAGATCCACCTTTTGTTTGCTTCAAGACTTCAAGTTGGGGGTCATCTTCCTTTACGACGTACCAGCTGAACCAATGCGTGGCTTCTTTGCCAGCGTGCGCTGGTGGTTTTCCGGTCATCTTCCAAGCATGCGACATCGCAGATCCAGCCAAGTTCTTTTGGCTTGAGATTTAACGTCAGTCACTGCAACAAAATTTGTCTATAGCGATGATGGATGTCATTGCTATAGATATCTCGTCACAATAAACATATTGAGACAACACTATCGTCGGTACATGTCATTGTAATAGATTTGTGCCTGTTGTCCAATTGTGACGACTTTCCTGTCGTCGCTATAGTGTTTATTTTTTATTTTTAAAATTTTGTTCGTTTTCTTTTGTCTTTAATAGAATTTTTTTTTTTTTTTGTTCTATGAAATCAAAATAGTAAATGTAATATTCAGAAAAGATAATAATATAAATATCAAATTAATATAAAAAATAAAAATAAAAATAATGGTTTACAAGTTAATAATTTATACAACATAATAAAAGAACCTAAGGATCCCCCAAGTCAGTATCATTGTCATCGGTGTCTTTGTCATCATGATCAACCTGCGGGAAGAGGTTGTTCAGGAACTAAAGGTGAGGTATCTGAGATTGCAGACTGGCAACGAGGTGCCACATAGAATCTGCATAAGCTTTTGCCACTGCATGAGCCCGCTTTGCCTTAGCCCAAGCAGCCAACTCGCCAGGAGTGAGACAAGAAAAATTTACAGGTCCAAAATTGGCCTGTTAAGTAGTAGTAGAGGAAGTGGAATTGACGCCTTTCACTTTCCGGTCAACTCCTCTTACATGCCCCCATCTTTCGTCGAGTACTTTTCTTGTTATTGCGTACTCGCCCACCTCTACACTTGACGAACTAGCCTCCTGAGTCTGAGACATGAGCTTGCTGGACAATCTAGCCTAAATTTTTTAAAACAATATTAAATAACTAGAATTTAATATACTGAAAAAACTTTACAATATTATAATCAAAACTTATGACTTATATAATCCTCTGCTGCATAGTTGATCACCCATTGACCTCTTATCGGTGTGAAACAACATCCTAAAGGAATCAATGACTCCAGACCATTCTTGGATTTTGGGGTTCCTCTACAAAAAATTAGTAAAGTATGTTAATAACATTTATAAGTAACATTTTATAAATGTAAAATTACGTGTTACCTTCTCATAGCAAATAACCAAATACGTCTTCGAGCCTTACATACTACCATACTTTGACTTAGCTCGATATTATCTTTATTTTTCGTAGAACATTCTTGAAAAAAACAAAATTAAACATATTAAATAAATTTGTAAAAAAAAATTATAATTTAATTGTATGATGAAAAGTAAATGTAATACTTAAAATATATTTTGGGTCTGTGAACAAGTCGACACACTTCTGCCAATCGTCCACACTAGCCATGCCGTATGGAATAATTGGCCTCTTCAAGTCGTAGTGGTTGTGGCCCCTATACTTGTAGTCACGGTATCGATCAACAACCAATCCAATCGCCTGGTACTCTGCTTTAGAACGATCGGCCTGAAGATCAAAAAATTGCTAAGAATAATTTGAATTAGATTGGTTAAACTAAACAATTAATTGATTGAAAATAAGTAGTGTTCGATTTTATTACCTCAACCACATTCAAGAGAGATATTGTCTCGAATGCTCAAGAGCTTTTGCCCATGTAGAGGAACATGGGGGCACATACTGCATGATATGATTCCCCACCAATTTGGAGAACATGTTGAAATGTGTGCTCCGACCAATCGAACATAATTGGCAACGGTCTACCCCCGTTGGCCATCCACACTTTATGTAAATTTAGGCCTTTTGATGCAACCTTTCTCCTTGGTGGTTGTTTTACATTTATTAAAATTACACTTTATAGTTAGTAAAAACAAATTGTACTTTTAATTTAAAACAAATGTATGAGAAACTTGAAATTTACAGGACTTGTAAGCCCTCGTTAATCGGGAACCACCTGGATGAGGCAGATTGCCTCTGGTATCTCCACCATGTGACATAATATCAGCCATATCTACTAATATACAAAACGAATTCCAATATCAAGCATAATCCATAAATCCATTTTCAGACCCAGTCTCAAAATTAAATCAAACTAAACCAATCCAATATCAAATATCAAACTAAACAATCAAAACATATTTTCATATCACAAATATATAATCCATATCAAAACACATACATACATATATAACTCCCAAAATCAACATAATCTAATCCAAACTCCACCAAAACAAAAAACATATATAGAAACACACCTATAACTCCCAAAATCCAATAATCAACATAAATAAGTATATATCTCCCAAAATCAACATAATCTAATCCAAACTCCACCAAAACCAAAAACATATATATAAATACATTTCCAACTCTCAAAATCCAAAAATCAACATAAACACATATATAACTCCCAAAATCCAAAAATAAACATAAACTTATATATAACTCTCAAAATCAACATAATTTAATCCAAACTCCACCAAAACAAAAAAAAACATATATATAAACACATATTTAACTTCAAATAACCAAAGAAAACAAACCCCAAATTAAATAAAGGAAATCATACCAACAATACTGGAGGACAAGTAGAAAGGTTTTAAGGCTCTGGGGCGGCGACGAGAAGAGGTGCGACGCCTATAGCAAAAGGAAAAGATAAAATGAGGAAGAAAAATGGGCTCTGGGATTTCTGTAAGCTCACTCTATAGCGTCGACACATGTTGTCGTTATAGACTTTAATTGTCGTCGCTATAGACGAGATATTTTAGTCTATAGTGACGACATGTCATCGCTATAAATTTGTGCGGGAACTAGAACCGCCTTATTTTTTCCTTGAAATCTAAAAAACTTTTAGCGGCAACATTTGAGCTTTATTGCAACGACATATATCGTCACTATAGATTTGTGTGGGAAATAAAACATTCTTATTTTTCCCTCGAAATCTAAAAAACTTTTAGCGGCGATATTTGTGTTCTATTGAGGCGACTCATGTCGTCACTATAGAGTTGTGTAGGAAAATTTAGCGCCATTTCTTTGCCTCGAAAATACAACAAATCTTGCAACGATAGAAGGATCTATTGCGACGACATGTCGTCGCAATAGTGCTCCCCGGGAAAAACAAAGTGCGCTAATATTTTGTCACGAACCAGGAAACTCTATAGCAACAACATTGTTTCTAGAGCGACAACAAAAATTCATCTCATTAAACTCTATTGCAACGACTTATTTTTTCGTCACTATATGGCAAACATATTGCGACAACGCGTTATGTCGCCGCTATAGATCCACCCTATAGCAACAAAAATATTTTTGTCGCTAAAATGTCACCGCTATAAAAGACTTTTCTTTTAGTGCAAAACTAAACCAAATCCAATATCAAAACCAAATATCAATCTAAACCAATCCAAATATCAATCCAAAACAAACCAAATCAATTCCAAAACTATCAAACCTATTCCAATATCAAACATAGTCCAAAAATCCATTTTCAAATTAACACAATCAACAAAATCAATGGCCAAATACAATTCAAAATCCATTTCCAAATCCAATATCAATACTAAATCAAACTAAACCAATTGAAAATCAA
Organism: Ulmus americana; assembly: GCA_010015005.3. Taxonomy (NCBI): domain Eukaryota; kingdom Viridiplantae; phylum Streptophyta; class Magnoliopsida; order Rosales; family Ulmaceae; genus Ulmus; species Ulmus americana. The sequence goes on along the minus strand of WUAT03227219.1, from coordinate 1,687 downwards.
AAATCCAATATCAAAACCAAATATCAGTCTAAATCAATCTAAACCAAACCAAAATAAATTTCTTAGATACATTTCAAAGCCAATTCTAAAACCAACAAACCTATTTCAATATCAATCTAAATCCAAAAAACCAAACCAAATCAAATAGAAATTTACTAGAAAAGATACGAAGGGGTGGGGAGGCAGCAGGATGGCGAGGAGCGGCGACAGGAGAAGCGAAAGCGAGAACATAGGAGAAATGGGGAAAATAAAAGGTTTATTCATCTTTTGTAAGCATGATCCAATAGTGATGACATATGTTGTCACTATAGAGTTAAAATATCGTCGCTATAGTCACAAATATTTTATCTGTAGTTAAGCAGGAAAATAAAGAGCCATTTTTTCCCTAAAAAATACAACACATATAGCGACTATAACTGTGTCTATAGATATGACATTTGTCGTCGCTATAAAGTTATGTAGGAAAATAAAGTGCCATTTTTTTCTCAAAAATACAGCACATATAATGACGACATTTTTATCTATAGCGACAACTTTCCCTAGAAAAATAGTGCGCCAAATTTTTCTGCAAACATATGGTGTCTATAGCGATGACTAAGTAGCTATAACCTATAACGACAACAATTTTCGTCGTTGTACGCTCCCCTAGTGGAAAATGAAAAACAACGAGATTATTGCAACGACTTTAAGTATGTTGTCGCTAAATGTCATCGCTATAACCGACTATTCTTGTAGTATAAGGTTAGTAACCTTTTCTACCTAGTCTTCTCCATGTCAACGTAATTGACGGAAAAATACTATTTCATCTGGAAGACGCCTCTCAATCTGTTGAGAGGTGTAATGACTATCTTCAGGTGCCTATAAAAAGAGCGAATCAAGAAATTTGAAGGTTATGCAACATTATACAAAAGCTCTCATTCTCTCTCTTTCTCTATCCAATACTCTCAGCATTTACTATCCTTGTCCCGCTACTCTACTGCCACTTCACCACCATACTCCACCCAAGTCATCACCGCCCAGCATTATCATCTCGTTCTGCACAAATTGTCATCCTCGGAACGGGAATTCATCTCGCATTTCCATCACAACCGCTATTTATACCGTTTAGAAAATCAACCTAAGTATATAGGCTGGAAACCAAATGATGCGGACTACTAGTCCAAAGGGTTGTTCAAGCAGCTGTGTGTTTGGTATAACAACGCCATGTATTTAGTTGTCATCTCATTTACCTCCATCATCGCCAATATTTTATCATTTCCGAACAGACCTGAGTCTCCATATATTGGTTCGTAACCACTTTCTACAAGAAAGTTTTGTTCCAAGACGATTATCTCTTTCTACTTGTTCTAATTTTATTTGTATTCCTTTATTTAATACTTTCATTTATTAAACTGTTACTAACTTTGAGCATCATAGTGCATTTGGTTGGCACCACCCCGGTATCAAAATTGATCCCGTTCTCTTTGTTTTTTCTGTTTACAGGTCTTCGGTGCTTCTTAAATCTAATTGTATAATTCAACCTCTTCATAAATAAATAAGAGAAATGAAATTAGAAAGAAAAATTATATGTTAATAAAGTTTAGAGAAAAAATGAGAAAAACAAATATAGGGATAAATATGAGACATGAAATTTAGTGATAATAATTATATAAAAATAAAATTTAGACTTAAATAGATGATGTGTATA
>WUAT03227109.1:0-11408 GCA_010015005.3 Ulmus americana | reverse complement strand
CATGTTTAATTTATTGTTCTTAGCAACCTGAGATTGGATCTTGGTGTTTTAATGGTTAAAACATTTTTTTTTAAATCCTACACTTTCCGTTGCGCGCTTAAAATTTTCCAACAGTTTCACCCCTTACTACACAAGTTAGATTCTTTTTCCTAGATAAAACCCCTGTTTGGGTCCAGTTCAAATATGAGAAGGTGGGCAATTTCTGCTACAGATGTGGTTGGGTTCGCCATGATAGTAACTCATGCTAAGAGAAGGAGGTCATCCACATTGAATCATTGGAAGGGGGTACTATTCCAGCTTATGGTCCATGGATAAGGACTGATTCTTCGTTGAGAGACTGCTTCTTTGTTGCTAAGTTGAAGAGCCATAAGGGACATTATAGGGGTAATGCTGCTCATTTGGAGGTCTTGGGTGGCTCTGATAATGAGCCCTTGCTGGAAAACAGGCCAGTGATACAACTGGATGCCTTGGCGGTCGTTGATTCTACTCAATATGGTTCCCAAAATCCTACTCCTATGGTCAACAATGCTCAGAGGCTCCGGACTTAGGGTGGAACATATTTCCCTTTTAAGCTTAATGGCTGTGCTGGGCGTGGCTACACCTCTTGTCGCTTACACTAATGAGGTAATTGCCCGAACTACTGATAACTCGCCTTACTCTACCAATGTGGCAAAGTCTCTGAGGGAGGGAAATGGCTATTTTGGGCCTATGTTTGAAATGAATTAGACTCTCTTCCCAAGAATACACTACATTGTGAATCAGGCCTTTCAAAGAGTTTGGATGAGGCCCAAAACCTGCTTGGGCCAGGTGGCCAGACTATACCAATAAGTATAAAGGATTGCTTGTGCATGGCCCAATTGATGGGATGATTGTGTATTCTACTTCTGTTAGAACCACTGCTGTTGTGAGAAAGGATGAAACAATAAGTGTATATGATCTTGTGCCCAAAGTGTTGAGTTTCCTTATTGACGTATACTTTGCCGAACAGAAAGCTAAGGAGAACCCCTTCTTCAAACTATCTGAGAAGCAAAAACTTGCCTTGGATGTCTTTGCCTTATTTAATGCTTCTTCTTCCATGCCTGGGGTTGTCACATATGATCGAGCTCAGGTTTCCATTTCCAAGTCTCCTACGCCTATTAGATCCCCTCCCCTTCCCACCATTTTGGTCCCTGAGGAGTTGTCGTAGAAAAATTCAAGTCCTGCTCATTTTATTTCACCAAGTTGAGTCCGCCGTGGCGAGACAAGGGACACACCTAGAGCACCACAAAACCTACCACAAAGAAAAAAACGAAGGACAAATAGAAAGAGAACTAAAAAGAAACCAGCACCATAGGAATACTACGGAGCCAGAAACAACTACAGGCTAGAAAGGAAGAAGAGTATTTACTCCGGTGGTAGACCAAAGGCTTTTGGAGGGGATGAAATAGGAAACTACCTGGGGAGAGGAAAGGAAGATTTATGCTATGCTTGGGTCTAGTTCTCCAAGTTATTTTGTTATTTAAGGGATGAAACAGGAAAGTTCCTGGGTAAAACCCCTGTTTGCAAAAGCAATTGTAGACTTGCCTATACAAAAGCTAAAGGTAGTTATACCCCTACAAAATTTAGAAAGAATGTATAGCTTTTACTATAAGCTTAGAGTTCAACTATATGATATATTATACTGCGTGATCTCTAGAAAGATTAATAAGCCATGCAAACTTATTTATCGTCTCCAAGTTATTTATTTATTTAACATATTTTGACGTTTTAACATATTGAAGTACTACACAAGTTAGATTCTCCAAGTTGTTTTTGTTATTTAACTTATTTTGACGTTTTAACATATTAAAGTACTACACAAGGTAGATTCTCCAAATTATTCTGTTATTTAACTTATTTGGACCTTTTAACATATTGTTAGAATGTCCCACATTGACTAAGAATGAGAATGATTCATGATTTATATAAGTATGAGATATTACCTCTATTGGTATGAGGCCTTATGGGTAAAATTCAAAAGCAAAACCATAAGGGTTAAACTCAATGAGTGGACAATATCATACTAATGTGGAGTGGAGGTGGTCCATACTTTGTAATATGATATCAGAGCCATGCCTCGATAGACTCTTAGCTGTGGACATGTGTAGCCCCCTTTGAACTGCCTAATGGGCTAAGTATGATCTTGAGCCTGGTATGTTGTTATCAAGTTGGTATCCTCCAACTTGAGGAGGAGTGTTAAAATCCTATTGATGCCAAGTTGGTTAACATGGTCCAACTTTAAGGAGAGTATTAGAATGTCCACATTAGTTAAGAGTGGAAATGATCCATGATTTATAAGTATAGAACATTACCTCTATTGGTATGAGGTCTTTTGGGTAAATTGCAAAAGTAAAACTATGAGTGTTAAGCTCAATGAGTGGACAAGGTTCAATATCACACTTAGACCATTAGGCAGTTCAAAGAGGTCTAAGAGCTCACTGGGGCATGGCTTTGATACCATATTACAAAGTATGGACCACCTCTACTCTATATTAGTATGATATTGTCCACTTATTGAGCTTAACCCTTATGGTTTTACTTTTGGACTTTACCAAAAAAATCTCATACCAATAGAGGTAGTGTCTCATACTTATAAACCATGAATCATCCCCACTCTTAGCCAATGTGAGACATTTTAACACATTCCCTCAAGTTGGACCATGTTAACCAACTTGACATCAATGAGATTTTAACACATATTAAAGTACTACACGAGTTAGATAAGTTTTATGCTATGGTTGAATCCAAATGATAAATGCAACTATACACACACACACACACACACAACAAAATTATTTGAATTGATAAAAACACAATCTAAAGCGTTAATGTTAATTTAATGATTGTAATTAAATGAGTCTTAAAAAAAAAAAAAAATCTTTTTAACTACAATAATTAGATAAAAAATTAACAGTCTAGCTCGTGTTTGTTGCAATTCAAATAAATTTGTTGTGTGTATATAGCTTTAAGTAAATAGTCATAGAAACCTTACTATAAATATCACATAAATTGGAAGCAATTTATACCATAAATATCTACAAGTGGTTGTTCTGATTTAGTGTACTGGTGAGGTGAAATGGCCTAGAGTTATACTCTACTTTATTTCTCAACTTTCATCCTGATTCTAATTCTCTTTGAAGGTTCAGGTGAGTTTTTTTTATAACATCTTTTTCAAATTTTTATAATTTCAAAAAGAAAACACAAATTTATTGTTTAAAAGAAATAATTTGGTAAATAAGTAATTCTATTTCATTGTAGTTCCAAACTCTTAAGTCCACAAAAATCGACTAAAAGTGTGTGTATATCTTGATATACTCTACATCTGAATCATTAATTATATCTTATGAGTTGATCAAAATCACAATCTACGCACATGGACTATCGAAAACTCAACAAATACTTGGTTAAATCTTGTTATTTGACTCGAATTATAAAGTTGTAAAAATACAAAACAATAGCGAATAATATACCAGAAATTTTTCAAAAAAATATACGTATTTTTTTCTTTTCTCTTTTGAAATTATATATATTTTTTCCTTTTACAATCTAGTTTGACACTATTGAAGACATCATTTGCGCACGGTAAATTTCATAAACTTTGGAGAAAATTAGACTTAGTATTACTTTTGTTAATCTATTTTTGTTTTATATCACATTAATTAAATTTTTTTATTTTTATTATGTTTAAGATATTTTTACCTTTATCTTCAACTTTCTTGTTATTGTTTCGAAAAAGTAACCACCGGTTGAATTTTTAATAATCGATCAAAAATTATCCGATTTTCAACCACCGATCAAAAACTAACCACCAGTTAAATTTTTATCAACGGACCAAAAATCAACCATTTGTTGACTTTCATCTAAAAAGTAATTACTAGTTGACTTTTATTTAAGAAACAACTACTGATTGATTTTGCAAATACATGATATTTTAGTTTTGAAAAATACAAAAAAGTGATATTTTTAAATATTTTAATTTGTCATAATATTTTTCAAATAATATCTTAAAAAAGTGACATTTTTATAAATGTCCCAGATTATATATGTAGGTTTATTAATTATATGTGATTTTTTTTTAAAGGGAATTAATTGTGATTTTAAATTAACATAAATGATGTAAATAATTGATTGAAGAATTTAGAATGTGTAAATATACGTTTATATTTAGCTTTACCCATATTGAATTTAAAGTATGAAAGGAGTTTCTAGACGTTTTCCTTTTTATTTTCTAGTTTTTCATGATTTTTATGTTAAACCACATTTGACTTAACAAGCTGCCTTACAAGTTTTAAAATACCTAGCTAGTTTTTAAATTTGTATACTGCTAATGAGTAGCTCATTCTACCTCATATATATCATAATAAAATTATATATGTTTGATTCTTTTTTTTTTTTTCTTTTTCTTTTTTATATCACTAGACACCATATTACGGACAACTAGTAATTTGATCAAAATAAATCTTCTAAGCTACACTAGATATTAATAATAAGGATAGATCGGTTTATCACTAAATAAATAAATAAAATAATAAAGGTACGTAATAAATAATAATAATAATATTAATAATAATGGTAGATCTTACACAATATCCAAATATCCACTTTTTCCTCTACTCCACCTTCACTTTCTAGATTATCATAAATGCCCGTTTTAGAATGTATTGTTAGAAAATTAATGCTAAGAAAAAACAAATAATAAGAAAAATACTAATTTTAGGAGTAAAATGCCTTTAGAAAAATTAGAACACAAAAAGGATTGTGTGATCAGATTTGATTATAATTAAAAATGTCTTTGTGCAAGTAAAAACTTGATCTGTAAAATTTAAGAAAAGGAAAAAGGCTATAAAAACTTAAATGGAGGCCAAAAAAGGACTCTGGTCCTATTTATCTCCTTCTTCTTGTTACTATATTGGCTTAATAATGTGAGCCTGATATATTCTTGATCCAATCTCTTTCTTTGTTTGTTTTTATTGGCTTTTAGATTTATTTCTTTCAGTTATTCCACTTTAATTTTGAAAGAAAAAGCAAGAATCGCTTTTGGTCACACAATGAACCTCTAATGTTTTCAAATATTACTTATAACTCCAGTTCGTGGGTGGACTACATTAGGGTATAATTTAGAAGTATACTTTTGTTATCATAAAAAATCATGGTACTTTTTATAATTAGACCATTAATACAAAATTTAAAAAGTTAAATATCAATTTTTAATATTCGATTGTATTATATTACACCACAAAACACGTTGTTTTAAGAACCTGAATACCAAATTTGTATAGGCTTTTGAAATGTCTCAATAATACCCTTAGCAACAACCAAGCACCGAGTTTAGAATTATGGATACCCCATCCAACAAACTACTCGACAACCGACCATTTTTAAAATACACAAAATATTAGCAATGTTTTTGTTATTTTTGGACATAAATTATTATAATAAGGTGCTATATTAAACTTGCAGAGATATGAAAATTGTAATCTAAGATGCAAGATACATAAACCAGGATCAACTAGTGGGATATGTAAAAAGGTTTATTTTGGCAGGGAATATGTTTTTGTGACATCCCAGAAGAATAACCTCGTCTGCATACACAAACTATGTAATCTGCAATCGTTTTCATTATGTATTGCAATAATTTTATAGTTTTAAGTTGCTTGCTACACACTTAGTATAGCTCTCAGTGCAACTAATCATATCTATGTGTGTGTGTATTCCTACAGTCATTTTGCTCACATGATGACATGTGTGCTTGAAATTAAGAATTTTACTAGTATTGTTATACCTATCTATAGAACTGTTCATTATCTTCGCTTTCACTTTGAATGAGGCTATTCATATGGGCTGAAATGTATAACTTGACTTGAGTACTGGTACACAATAAAATAAAGGAAAAATGTCATTGCACCCAGTGACGGAGCCAGAAAAAATTTGTCAAGTGGGGCAAAATATAAAAAAAGCATTAAAATTTAGGAAAACTAAGTAAAACTTTAATATTTTGGGAGCTATACTTAATTTTTTTTTATTATGATTATTTTTTCGGGGAGGGGGCATTCTAGCTCCGTCACCGATTGTACCCCCTTTACTTTTTTGTTGTTGCGATACATCAATTGTTTACGAGATATCATAGTGGGTTGTGTAGGAAAATTCACAAGCATATATCTTCTCAATCTTTACTTTACTCTTCTATTCCATCACGAAGCAATCAAATCATGCGAGCATGAAACACTCGTAAAAATTGTAAGTGTTTTCTTTTCCAAAAATAGGAAAGATGATATGATCAGTTACTGGTAGGAAAGTTATGGATTGAATCTGTCTCTCAACTAACGTGAAATTGATAATCATAAAACGGACACATAATTTACATAGAAAACACCCAAACAAATTACAGTAAAACTACGAGCAAATATAGAAGGATTCACTAATGCAAGGAGAGAACAATTATGCTCTCTCTTGCAAATAGGAGAAACTACTCACTCTTACAACATTGAGGAAATAACAGATAGGAAATATCTCTAAGGAGAAAGAAACTTTTTTCTCTTGAGAACACTCTACGGTGGAAGTCTTTAGATGAGGGAAGGGAATTTGAAATGATGAAGAGCAACTCTCACCTTTTTTATAAGAGTGCTTTACCACCTCAGGTGATGAGGTGTAATACCTCTTTGTTTTCCATTTTGCTTCCTCCGGCCGTACCTCATCCATTTTCTACATTTTTTTTTTTTGAACCAGGTTTGACTTTTCAAAGCCAAGCCAAAAGTGGCCCTACCTCTCTTTTATACGGTTTACATTTCCCACTGAAAATCACATCTACTCCATCTTCTCTACAATTTTACTACAAGAAAAAAGTTCAATAACGGTGTCGACATGAGAAAATTGTCGCTATAGATTAATCTATCGCAACGACATAAGAGGATGGACCTATAGTAACGACTTCACATGTCGTCGTTATAGATTGAACCTATAACGATAACATCTAATGTCGTTGTTATAGAATTGCAGTTATATACTCTACGACTCTTCTGTTTCATGGAAAATATTTGGTGTAAATTTTTTTTTTCTCGAGAACTCTATAGCGACGATATATGTCATCGCTATAGGTTCCAAATTTTTAGGTGGCAGTTTTTAGCGCTATTTTTAATCCAAAATATTTTAGGATACCTATAGCAACAATATTTTTAACCTATGGCGACGACAAATATTGTCTCTATAGGTCCCAAATTTTAGGTGGGAATTTTTAGCGCTTATTCTAAGTTGAAATTTTTTGGATAGTCTATAGCGACGAAAAATGTTGTCTTTATAGGCACCAAATTTTGTGCAAGAATTTTTAACGCTATTTTTAAGTCGAAATATTTAGGATAGTCTATTTATCGTCACTATAGGTTCTGCACTTTATATTGCCAAAAAGCCTTCTTCCCCATTTTTCTTTCCCATTTCGCTTCTCTCTTTCTTTCTCTCCCGTTCAAGTTTCCCAAGCGATTTCGAAGAGGTTTGTGCGATATTTTTACTTAGTTTTTTTATTGTCTATATGGGTTTTCTGAAAAATAGTCATTGGTTATTGGTTTGATTACTAAAATCTTGTTCTAATTTTATTTTTTGGTTATTGGTTTGATTAATGAAATTTTCCTAGAATGATTGTTTCTATAGGTTTTAGAGAGGTTTGAAGAGAAAGGCAATGACTTTGATCAAAAGCTCAGTAAATATATTTTTGCTTTGACTGATATATTTATGGATTTATCTTTCTGAATTCTTTAAGATTACATTTTTGGTTAATAGATTGAATTTTTTTTTAGGTTTATGATTAGCATCCGATGATCCATGCTTAATTAGCATTGGTATTTAACAAACTAGCTCTTATGAAAATTTAGGTTTAGGATTAATATAATTTTTTTTAATAAAAAAATTGGAGCTCGCTATAAAATCTATTGTGATGACACATTTGGCGTCACAATAGACCTATAGGCACGGAACTATGGAAATGACATGTTGCGACGACTTTTTTATCAGTGTAGATCTTTTAGGGCGAAATTGTACTCTATAGAGACGATAAATGTCTTCGCTATAGAGTGTTTTTCTTGTAGTGTTTCCAATTATATGTTCGCTTATGTCTCTACTAGCCTATGCAAATATCAATTCAAAACAAACTTTTCAGTGTTCGGCTTGGTCATAACATTTGCTAGGTTTTCATTTGTATGAATCTTCTATCTACACTACTATTTTCCAGTACTTCTCGAACAAAGTGATACTGAACTCATACGTGCTTTGTCCTTGAATGAAAGGCCATATTATTTCCAGTGTACAAGGCATTTTGACTATCACAAAACAAGATAATCTTCTCTTGTTTGTACCCGAGCTTCTCCAATAACCTCTAAATCCAAATTGCTTCCTTGCAAGCTTTTGTAGCTGCCATGTATTCTACTTTTGTTGTGGATAGAGCTATAATAGTTTGCAATTTCAAAACCCATCACCTCTTGCAAGTGTAAACATATATTATGTAGTGGATTTTCTTTAATCAAAGTTAGTTCAAAATATGAGTCCACATAGCTCCTAATAGTAAATTCTGATCCTCCAGAATATAATGCATCATTTGAGGTTCCTCTAATGTATCTCAAAATCCTCTTCATCGTTATATTCCAATGCCCTCTAATAGAATTCACCACAAGCTGACTAACTGCTCCCACTAAAATCATAATTTTTAATAAATTCTAAATTTTAGGTGCTAAATTTTAATATATTAAAATATAAGGGTAATATCTTTTATTTTTTAAACTAAGAAGTATTTTTTGTGAGAAAATTTTAAACTAGAAGGTAATAAGAATTAAGATTTATTGGCACGGTTCATCCCTGAACTTTGTGATTAATGACAGACATGTCCCCAAATTTTTTTTTTTTTTTAGTATAAGTAGTCTTTGAACTTGGGGATGTTGTAGCTCCACTGATCGCTTCGTTATTTGCTTCGTTAAAGGGGACATGTGGCACCACAAATTGGTGCCATGTGGCCGCCTATTAAAAAAATTAAAAACTCTTTTCTTTTTCTCCTTTTTCTCTCCTTTTGTTCTATTCTATTATCTTCTCTGTTTCCGCTCTTCTTTCTATGCTTCTGATCTTATTCTTTATCTTAATTCCCACAGAAACTCAGGCCCTTTGGCCTCCACCTCCACCTCCAGCACCTACCACCCACTGCCGATGCCTTGAAAATTTGGCACAAAACAAAATTAAACCAAACTATGAAAAAATTTCAATTAACAAAATCAAAAAATCAAAACCCAAATCAAAGAGGCTAGGATAAGAGGTTTTATCATTCATCCACATTGAAAATCTTAACAAAAACATTTCAAATCAAATCATATTAAAACCTTCATCCTCTGACCTTAGAGGTAAAGAGTTGTTATAATAGCTTTGATTTGAAGGGGGCTCCATTTGGAAGCTTAGAGAAAATGGTAAACCTGGTGTTGGAACATTCACCTACAAGTTCCTCAAACCAAAATAGAATGAAAATGTAAAGAAATAACATCGAAAACAAAATAATCTATCAAATGCATGTAAAGATGTCTTACCAAATAATAAGGACTAGATTGTAGGTACTACTGGGTTCTTGGAACTATGGCCTAAAATGGGTTTGCTTCATTGACCAAACTTAAACTAGACCTAAGAGCAAAAACAGGATCCAACCTTAGAGAACTATCATTCTCAAGAACATCCAACACCCTATGAGAATTCAAAACATGCCCAGAAATCTCAAACCCATCGTTGTTCATAGAATTGGGAAGGTGGACTGAGCTTGGCATTTTAACATTCACTTTGGGGGCAAGCAAGAAGGGCCTAAATATAGACTCAGACATAGGCATAGACATAAGCAAATAAGTTCTTGAAGAAGTAGATTGATTGGAGAGATGATAATTCTGTGGATGTAACAAAGAGAGATTTGATGAAGATTGGTTTTGTGACATAAAAGAAGCTAAAGCTATAGCATCTTTCTTTTGAAGACCTTCAACTTTGATCTTCTCAAGTTGAGCCACACCACGTCTCTTTGTGGGATTTTCTTCTCTTTTGGCTTTTTGGAATATAATCTCCCATGAACTTTACCTCTCTACTTCTCTGTTTGATCTTCTTCCGCCATCCTTGCAAAGAAAGAATAGAAAATCAGACACAAACAAATACTTGGAACAAAACCCAAATCTTCTTTTTCAAATATAAGCAAAACCATAAACAAAAATTGGAATTTAGATTCTTTGAATCTAAGAAAAATACCAAAATTTTCGCAGTTGACAAACAAAAACCCAAGATTAGCCAAATATTTGGGGGAAAATCGAGTGAAAAGAGGAGAAGGATAAAGGGAAGAAAAAGAAAAAAAAAAAGAGTTTTTAATTTTTCTTAATTTTTTAAATAGGTGGCCGTGTGGTGCCAATTTGTAGTGCCACATGTCCACTTTAACGGAACAAATAATGGAGGGATCAACGGAGCTACAACATCCCCGAATTCAAGGACTTTGTACTAAAAAAAGAAAAATTGGGGATATGTGTGTCATTAATCGTAAAGTTGAGGGACTAATTGTGCCAATAAACCAAAAATTAATTTTCATTATGCTCTTTGTACACATATATGCAAGAATCACAAATAGATGGGTTTCATATTATTCTACTTGGTGAAAAAATGATTAGCTAGGAGTTGATTTTTCTAGTGAATGTAAAAAAGCAAATCCTTATTACATTACCATGTGTAAGAGCAAGTCCTACGGGCTTGCTATTTTCATGTTCTCAGCTATTGTAGCTAAGAATTTAACATTTATTTAGCTTTTTATTACTTCAATCATCACCCTACATAGCTTGCTATTTTGGCACAAGCTTTTCCCATTCGCTAAATGTAGCGTACCTTAAATGGCTCTCTATTTTTTATTATTATTATTTTATTGCTGATTTGACTAAAAGAAAGCAACGCTCCCCTTGTTTTGCCCCATAAACATTGAGAAGAGTTTTCTGCGAATTTTATTTAATTATTTTATTGTTGAACATGACATAAAAGTTATAAATAAAAAAAAATTCAATTTTTGAGCATGTTCTTTATAATATTATCTTCACTATATTATCTCCATTCAAATAAAAATTATGTTCAAATTTTGTTATTTTCAAAGCTCTGTTTTCGTCAAACCACTTTGATTATATATATATATATATAGAAAAAAAATTAAATATATTTTTAAATTCATCCAAATCTTGAAATTTTTTAAAATTAAATAAAATTTATATTTTGAAGGGATTTATAGATATCTTGAAATAACGGATTTGGCAGGACAACAATACTTAGGGTAGTCATTAGTCGAAGTAGTTTATTTACACTTGAATTGTTTTATCTTGATTTGTAAGGTTTATTTACACTTGAATTCCTACATGATTTTT
>WUAT03226998.1:0-11409 GCA_010015005.3 Ulmus americana | reverse complement strand
ATCTACCACTTTTTTAATAAAATATTATCTCTCTCCATTACTTTTTTAATAAAATATTACCTCTTTCTATTATATTATTATTAAATTTCGTAAACCTTACCAATTTTATTTATAATACTCTCAATTAAACAAAATCTGTTTTTAATAATCTATTTTCAATAACTTATTTAGAATACTTAAAAACGCTGAACAAAACGAACCCTAAAAGTACTTAAGATACAGCAACCAAACGGGTGCTAAGGAAATGATAGAGAAAAGGGCAATTTAGGAACAAAGTGGATAGGGTAAAACCTTAAAAGAAGGGTAAAATCGGTATTAAGTACAGACAGTACAGAGACAAATAGGTAACTCAGTAAAGCAATTAAATGTTGCTCAGAATAAGAGGTGATTTATATGCCATTTTTCCAAAATAAATAAATAAATAAACAAATAAACAGGCCTAAATTTAATCGGACGGCCCAAACTAATTCCTATAAATATCAACGGCAAGCACTATGACAATAACGTCCACGCCATGGTAATCTCTCCTTGTCCATTTTCTCAACATTTTATTTCTCTAATTTTCTATTTTCCTCTTTTAAATTTTCCAATTTGAAAATTAAAAAGATTTCGTAATCTTATTCTGTTAAGATCCTAAAACTCGAAAATCTGATCGAACGAAGTTATAAAAGGGCAGAGCTCTCTCTCTTCTTCTCGAGTGTTCTTCGCCTACTGTTCCGTCTTTTTCCGGGAAAACGAAGTCGAGTTTTCTCAGAGGTTTTGGAATTTTTCCTTCCGGTGTTTGATGGAATTTGAATGTTCTGTGAGAAAGACGGGAGCAAGAGGAAGAATCTAAACAAGTTCGAGGTCAGATTATCATCTTTCTTTGAGGTTTCTTTCAATTTTTTGACGCTTTGATTTTCTGAAATCTTGAAATATATCGTGTTTGATTTGATTTAGAATTTGATTTATTGTGGATCTAGTGTGTGATTTTTTTGTTTAAAATTTTGTAGGAAATTTTTGCATTGTTCTTGAGAGAGTGAGAGATTTCTATTTGAAGGTATATTTGAGTCTTTTTGCATTTTGATTGTTTGTTCTCGGTTCATTTCTTGTTCGGTTGCACTATCGTTTTCGCGTTTAACTATCTCATAGTGTACTGGAAGCTGAAATATTCTACTTCTTCGCCGATCAGAAGAAAACGATTTGGTTTCGTTTTCACTTCCTCGTTAATTAAAAAAGTATGATATTTTGCTTTCATTTTAAGTAACTGTTTGATTGTATGTATCGTATTTGACTCATCATGTCGGTTACCTTTAATACTCAATAGATATTAGCGTGATTATGAGAAGCTTTTAATGGCCACCCTCTTTTATCTAAAATCAGTAAAAAATTGAGATGAAGCTTCTCTTAAATCTAAATCCCCTATTACATTTATCAATCTCTGTGAATCCCTCATTTCAATGGCGTTGATCAATAATATATTCACACACACTCTCTCTCTCTAACCCAAACTTTTTTTTTTCTCTCTCTAGGTTTTTGTCTTTCTCGTAGAAAATGGGTATTTGTTTTGATTAGTTTAATTGTATTAATTTTGGGTTTAATCTCGCAGTTGCTGAGCCAAAAATGTCGTCATCGAACCCATCATCGAACCCACCATGTGCAGCTTGCAAGATTCAGAGGCGGAAATGTGCGCCGGACTGTGTTTTTGCTCCCTATTTCCCACCGGACGAGCCTCAAAAGTTTCTGAACGTTCACAAGGTCTTTGGAGCCAGCAATGTCTCCAAGATTCTGACCGAGCTTGATGCTTCTCAACGCGAAGACGCAGCCAACTCTTTAGCCTTCGAAGCCGAGGCTCGGATTCGGGACCCAGTTTATGGGTGTGTTGGTTTCATCTCAGTTCTTCAGCAAAGGCTCAAGCAGATTAATAAAGATCTTATTAATGCCAAGAGCGAGCTCGCCACATATATTGGTCATCAGGGTATTCTCACTTTGTTTCATCATCATCATCCCCAACCCCAAGCATCATCCTTTCAGGCTTCGAACCAGCAGCAGGTGTTTCAGGGCAATCTTCCTTCGGCTTCCTTTGTTTATCCGTACAATATCAACAACCCCATGTCTGGAATTCCTATAAGGCCTTTGAATAGCCGGCAAATGGGTATTGGAGAATCTCAGCAGCAGCGGCAGCAGCAGTTGAATCATCCTTATCTTCCTTTTCAGCAACAGGCTGCGCTTGAGACCCAACAAATGGTTGAGGGTATGGTCGCTAGAGACCAAGAGTATCAACAGTTGTGTCGGTCTATGTATGATCCGAAATATCCTATGGTGAACCCGATGAATTTGCATCAAACACATATTGACCCGGATGGGTTCAATCATATGTCTGCAGCTGCCATATCGCCTTCCTTAGCTCCTTCTTTATCATCGCCTTCCTTAGCTCCTTCTTTACCATCGCCATCATTAGGTCCTTCGTTAACTCTTGGCAGCTTTGATGGTTCTCCTTACCTTATTCAAACACAGCAGCCTCAACATCATCACTCCCAGCATCAACTTCATGAACAGCTCTTGCTTCAACGTCCACAGCCACTAGCAGCCCAACAGGTGGAACAGCAGCAACCCCAGAAGCAGGAACAAGATAATATGAGTACTGGTGGTCCATTCGGTTGATTTCCAAAGGCTGTATCTACTCCTTTATGCTTTTTCAGATGAAGATTTTCTTAGCCCAGGTATGTTTTCTTTGTTTTGGTTTCTAAACTTTTATGGTTCATATGGGTTAAGTTTTCTCTTTCATTGAAAAAGTTTTATGGGTTTCTGATTTTGGTGACGCACATGAGAGTATATGTAGCACTTTTTTCGCTTTGCATTAATGAATGCTTCGATGCTCTTATTTGTAATTTGCTTTTTGCTTTTCACAAGTTGGGTAATATCATTTGGTGACAGGAAAAAGCTAATATTACTCCTTATTGCATATATAGAGCTAGAGGTCAGTTAAGGGAATTATTATTCTTTTTGTTTTAACTGAGTTGTTGCCCCCTTCATCAATTATAAGTAGAAACTAGAAACACATCTGAAATAGGTCCTTAATTAGGTTATATATTCTTTCATTTTTGTGATGAAAATTTGGTCGCTATTGTGTTTGCTAACTAGAGGTCACTGGTTGTGATGATGTGATGCTTTGTTTGGGTGTGTTAAAGACAAATCAATTGCATGCTCGAAATTTTTGGAAAAGCCATTTGTTTGTGTACTGATTACTGGACAAATTAAAGGAAGCTAGAAGGGCTTAATGGTAATTTTGCATACTAAACATGTTCATTGTTTTGACTTCTATGCTTAGATGGTTAGGTTTTCTGTCCTTATTTTGTGAAGACAAGCAGACATCATTACCCTAATTAGCTCTTACTTCTCTGCTAGGCGTTTATTAAGTATAATTTCCTACCTTTTTCCCCCTACCTAACGAGGGTCAATTTTGGCTTATCTTGATCATCCATGAAAAATGACATCTCTATGATATATTACTAAACTCTAGTCTTCTTTAGTTAGCTAGAAACCAAGAATATTCCTTATTATGGCTTCCCTTAGAGATTAAACTATTTTCTTTTAGCTCCAATCTCACTTCTGGGAGAGAAAACTGGAATAGATGGCAATCAGGAAATCCAAGCCTATAAAACACCATAAATTTGTGAAGCTATAATGTATCTTATTTTATGCATGTTTTCTTCCCATGAAGAACTATGTAGTTTTTAATTTTTTTTTGTTTTTTATACTATTTTTGTACAGATTATTTTTAGGAGAAGAAATTAAGGAAGAGAGAAGGGGAGTGCGAGAGATGTTAAATGTAAATTTCGGAAGCCTGATTGATGTGCTGGGGAAGAAGACTCATTTTTCAAGTTTGAAGAAACCAATTTGATGGAGATATAGGGAGAGAGATATCATTTACTTATTCACATCTGATTTTGACTAGTTTCATGTGCAGAATGATCATGATTAATCTTACAGTCTCTTTAGTGAGAGTTTTGAAAGTTGTAAATAAATTTAGAACCTTTTCTGCCCTGATCAATAGCTTTTAGTTTTAATGATTTCCTTTCATTCATTTTTCTACCATTGGTAGGGTTATATCATACTTTCTTCTTTGTTGTCTTCTTAATATTCAAACTTAGTAGATGGAAATCGGAAAGTAAGTTAGATCTATTTGCTTTGCCATTATTACTTGAAAAAGTAAATCTGATTGTGTACCAACTATTTCATACGAGAAGTTGACCCTGGGGTAAGATTAGATGGGCAACAAAACCCTGGGGTTAGATTAGATGGGCAACAAAACAACCCTCATTATTCTTTTTGCATGGAGAAGACCGAGGCCATGCATTTTTTTTTGACCAATTTGTGGTGCTATAATTTGGGGTTTAGTGATAAAGGTGACTTTTTTAATAAAATAAAATCATAACTTTATAGTACAAATCTTCTCAAAGTGTTGTTAACTAAATGTCTCTCTCTTAAAATTCTAATAACTCTTTTTTAATTTTATTTATTTATTTTACATAAAACATAACAAAATTTCATTAAAAAAAACGTTTAAGCATACAAAAACATAAAAATATAATTATAAGCCACAAGGCATTGCCAATAATAATAGATCTACATAAAAAATCTACACTAAAACAACAACAACAACAACAATAACACAAAACACAAATAAGATAAATAGGAGGTTGTAGAAATCTCAATCCAATGCGTTAAGAATTATCCACTTTACCCAAACAATTCATCAGCTAGAACACATAGAAGAGAACCCCCATCCAACTTGATCCTTCCGGCCAAAACCCAAAAATTCAAAGATCTCCACTTGTCATATCCTGCCAAATCTAAGCCCTTCCTTTCCTTCTTGGCCACCCTAGTTCCGCAAAAAATCATGCTTTGACTCCACCCCTTCGGACAACTATAAATCCGGCGAGCCTAATAGATTTGACATTTCGCTACTCTCTCGCAAGCTCTACTTTCCACCACCTCACCTCCCTTGCAACCCTCAAGAACATGCAATCTCCCGAACCAATATGACAGTCATGATACTAGAGTGTCTTGACTGCGTTCTATCCAACAACGACAATCTTCCTCCTTTAAGAATCTAAAAAACTATCACAATTCTAGAAGAAAGGCAGAGCCCCACGCTCTAGAATATTCTCTCTTTGTTTTGCGGATGAATCTTAACTTTTAAGAGTTACATTTTGCATTATAAATTGAATTGCATTTTAGGATTTTGTCCCAACTTCGTCAAAAACTCTTTTAATGAACTGTGCTGCTTTAATTTCTCTATTTGCAGTAGAAATGATAGCTTTGACTTTAAGTCATTAGCTGCATTGAATTTGAATTTTGAAAGTGTCTTTAATCATAGAACTCCCCTAATAATGCCCCTTAAATTTCCTAGATTTTTCTTTTTCTCTTAAATTTCGTAGATTGAGTTGTCCTTTATTGTTGCGTAGATTGATTGGTTCCTGGCCTTTCTCAATTTTATAATCTTAATCTTGAACCACATTCTATAATTTTTTAAATGTGTTTATTTTTGCAAGCTAAGCAAGGAATGCGGGGCCACAGATAGAGACAAAAGAAAAGAGCAAAACTATTACATTTCTAAGTAGTTTTAGAAAATCGACCATGTTTTTAGTTAATCACCTTAATAATAATTAAAGATTAATTATTTTAAAACGAAACGATAAAAATCAAATCTTTTAAATATTTTTTGAATTTTGAATTCCTCCCAACAATCTCACATAATCAATTATTTTTTCCTTCTTTATCTCTTTCTTTTCTATTTTTTTCTCTCCTCCATCGACTTCTTCTCTTTCTTTTCTTCTTCGACATCTTCTTTTCTTTTTCTTCTCATTCTCTACATCTTCTTCCCAAAAGAGAGGCACATGAAGTAGGAGATCGCGGAATCCATAGAGAACTTTGAGTTTGTGATGAAGCACGATAAAAAATTGAGGCCCCAATAGTTTTGAAAGATGGAACACGCGATAAAAAAATTGAGAGTACGATAGTGATATATGAAGCTAGTATCACACTTTACAAATTAATATCGCGCTTTAAATTTGAATTTTAAATTTAGCTTGTGAAGCACGATAAAATTAATATTATACTTCCCTAATTAAAATCGCGTCAAATTAACTTAATTAATTAAAAAATGATCTAACCTATAAAGAAAAATTTAGAGTAATTCTTTTGTTGTATTTGAGTTTCTATTTGCCCTAATAACACAACGGGCCCAAAAGAAAATGGCGAATAATTAATAATAAATTGTTCCTTTTTCACCCATTTGATTACGTTGCAAATGGGCAATCAAACGACACTGTTTTAGCGGTAGGTGCCCTAACATTCATGTCGTTTGTGCCAGCTAGAACCATAAGGCTTGAATTAGACCTGCATTCCAAACACGCTCTATCTCTATCCCATGTTTTCCCAACATTTTTTATCGATCAATAACACGACAGGAGAATGATAGATGAAAAATACCGAAAAAATTGTCAACTTTTTTCAAGAAAATTTTGGCAATTCTTACTATCAATGTACATGTTTAGGCCAAATTCTCTAAAAGACTACAGTACACTCTTCAGTGTTGATCCTACTTCAAGAGCCTCCAATAAAAATGGAGTTTGGGGGAAGAAGAAAAAAAAAAAGTGTTGGTCTTACCACTTAATCTGAATCAGAGAGAAATTCGGAATCAGGTTTCAATGCTACCACCAGCTTAGACAGCATCTCGCTCATGTCGTCCAATTCCTCCTGCCCAAAGCCCCAACTCCTGACTACCTGAGCCCCGGGTGCTCCTCTCTCAATCCCAAACCTACGAAGTTTCATCAATCTATTCTCCACAAATGGCAAGACAGCGCTGCTAGAACGAAGTCTAGCAGCCATGGGAATGGAATGAACATCGAGCGATCCCCTTGACGTGGAACTTGTGTTTGACCTATCCAACAACTCACCATGTTGACCAACAAGCTTCCCGAAGATGGAAGGAAATGGTAAGGGGATTGGAAGAGGGGATTGAGCTACAGAAAGATGGCAGAACATCGGCCTTGACGTTGCTCTTTTGTAAGCAGCATCAACCTCATCATTTATTTCAGGAACAGAAGCCCGAGTATTTCCTGTAAAACACCAAAAATAATAAATTTGCATTACAACATCGTCCCGACATCCTATATTACATTACTATCAGAACTAAAGCCAACTCGAACAAATAAAATGAAGGCAAGGCCAGTATTTGATTTGGCTAAGAAACTTTAAAAGTAGAGATAATTTACAAAACAATGATCCTACACATTACCAGAACTAAAGGTTCCCTGGACAGTAATGGATTCCACTGCTTGTGTGTCTTCCACATTCTCTGTTATCTCTGGTGTTAGAGACTGCAAATTGTTCAACAATGTTTGCTCGACCTGTTTCCCTGGAATTCATGATGATGAATAATTAGAAATGTTTACAGCTTAGAATCGAAGGCATTATGCAAAAAGTCGCTCATAAATACCAGTCAAAGAAGGAGCTGGCATTGCAACATCCAAAATAGACACCATATTTTGTCGACCTTGTCCTGCCAGCATATGTATAAGCCCACTAACATCTAAAGAACCAGAAATGTCGCGTGAAACCGCACTGGGCCCAAGCTGATCCATCCGGAAAGGGAGACTAATTGTATGTAGAGTTGCTGCATAAACTGCGCTGCAGTGGTAAGGCTTTTCATCTTTGATACGGAGATATGACGCAGCCTTACCTTCAGTGTTACACAAACATGGTATTATTTGAATTGCTCAACTAAGTTGGGTAACATTAATAAAAAACATATACACAAAGTTGCTCCAGTTTAATAATGCCAAAACAACAGTAACCAAAAAACCACCAGTGCATTTCTAAGACGGCTCAAGAATAAGATGAGATGAGACATTCCAGACAGGATTCCTTACTTGTACTCAGACTAGGTAAACCAAAAGGAACGATCAGTTTAGAAAAGGATGATAGCCTTGAAAATGAAACAGCATCATGAAGGTCTCTAAGGACAGTCTGCTTCTGGCTAATGGGGTTTGTGTGAGAACCAGGATCACGTACAGAAAATAGCAATACAGGAGTGTTAGGGTATTCGTCTGCCATATTCTCAAGGAACTCTGCAGCTACAGCAGAGAAACCTCCTGAGTTGTCCACAATAAACTGAAAACCCTGTTCAGATCACTAAAAGTCAGCATTCAAATAGATAACCCCAGGAAAAAAACATACATGTCATATGGACACTAGCAATATATTTGTCATGATTGTAACAAAATCCTGAGAAAGATATAACTGTTGAAATTCTTTGATGAAAATGCTACATTTATTTAAAGTAACAGACAATCAGATAGTTGGAAGATTAGGTGTCTCTGAATAGCATCAGGAATATGTGACACAGCCTTAAAAATCATAAATTTTACACACAGGATGCCTTTATATTTGGTCCAATTGTTTCAGGTGAAAAATCAAAACAGAATAAGTAACTTTTGAGTTCCATGATAGAATAACATTGAATTCAATTTTCTATGAAACATATACCTGAATATGGTCACACTCCTCCACAAAAAAACGAAGCCTTTCATTGATTTCTTCTCCTCTTAAACCCGCAGAAAAGGCATCTCTCCCAATCCCATAATTGTCAAAATCCTGAACATCCATCCATAATCCACTTAATTCATATAAACTCTGGGGGTGATAATGGACTTTTGAGAAGTCTGTCCAAAATTCGACACTACTTTCTAAAGATTCAACAATATCTTTATCATGAATCTCTCCATGAGAATAATTATTCCCACCATCCATCAGAGTTGCATTCTCTTGCTCTTCCTCATACATACGTTGCAAGAACAAATTCTTCTTATGAGGTCCAGAAGCATGGGTAGATACATTACCAGCCCTGAAAATTAGTTTACAGTCGTCACATGTAAACGCAAAATACTTTACAAAAAGTTACAGCCGTCAAATCTTTAAGAACTAAGGTTGCTGACAGGTGATGACTAAAGTCACATGATGACTTATATACACCCATTCTCTTCTATCGATCGAAATACTTTCCAAAAAACTGATGTTAATCGTAAAAGAAAGAAAGAACTTAAATGTTACCATGTCTTAACATCTGATGTTGCAGATGTAGTTTCATTATACAATGTACCACGTGAACTCATAGATCCAAGGGATCCTGCAATTTCCAAGCATCATAAATTAAAGATTTGAAAAGAGAGAATCACAAACAAATTCCAACCAAATATAAGTTCTAATTTAAATAATTTTGTGGCCATAAACTATATATTATTTCTTTGTTCTACATCTACTTTAAATGTCTATCATAATGTCATCTGCGAAAAATAACTATCCTCCCACAGGCATACTTGAGAGCAGCACAGCATAACTGATAGAAATTAAACAGATATATCATATCTGAATTGCTTTCAAGGTAGTCTAGCCTAAAGTCTGTTCTCTTGAACATACTCGGAGACAAGTAAGTAGAAGAATGGCACTACAGAATTAACATAAACCAAACCACCACAAAGATTCTCAGAATATATAATTGCTATTAGCCATAAAAACGACAACTATATCAGGAACTTCTTTAATATTCCACAGAGATCAAGTACCTTGGAAATCAACCGAAACAAGGCGAGGAGTGTAAGAAACGCTGCCCTGCAAGTTTAAGCAGAACAATGAAGCAAGATACCAAAATGCCGCCAATCGAATCCTAAAATGGTTTAGCATGGCATGATCTCATCAAACTAGATTTCTCTATTGAAGAATATAACTTATGGATGCAAATACAAAATCAAGTGTGAATCCTTAATAGTGAATCACTACACATAACCAAATGGAAACTCAACAATTATAGCAGAGAAATATTACCTGTTGTGTCTCACCCGAACGGTAGAGCACATCCATATCTATATGCTGATTCTTGAAGACTGGATCAGAATCAGGATCCGCAGCCAACCCAAGCAACTCATCCTTCAACATTAAGCACATTAAAGTTAAACAAAACTTCAATTAAATAAGCATAATTTCAATTAATCAAAGGTAGTTCTAACAAGAAGTGATCGAAACCAGCTCAAATGCAGAGAAATTACTTGCAAAAACTATCAAACCAAGTAACTCAAAATCAAGCAAACATGGAGTAAAAGAAGCAAGTGAAATAACCTGAAAGTTCCAGAAATGGGAGCCGACAAAGTTTGCGAAACCTCCAAGTTGAAGAGTCACGATTTCTCTCATGGCGACTGAGTTTAAATCCCCAAAACAGAGCAACAAAATTAGGGTTTAAGCAAGCTCTCACCCGCCGAAGAAAATGATATCGGAGCTTCGTTGAGACGGTGGACTTAGGTTTCTGTTCAAAGAAGCGAACGGGAAGGATTTTTGGAGCGAAGCGGTTAAGGATTTTCACCAAACGATGCCGTTTCGAATACAGACAAACCAAACCTTTTTTTTTTTGGTTGATATTTTCTAAATAAACGGTTATTTCAACAATTATCTGCAACTAAAAGTACCAATTTGTTAATTTCCCTAGACAATTGTAAGATTAAAAGTTTATTTATGTGTTTATCTATTTTTTAATCCCGGTTAAATTCTTTTTGTTTAGAAGACATTTTTCAATTTTGGCTTCTATTTAAAGACGACAAGTCATTTCTTTTGTAAGAAAGTTGTTGATGTAGCGAAAGGCTTGCTATGTGTCAATAGTTGGAAGATCCTTTGTTGTTTGATCAAGATAACAAAGATAAAAGATGTTTAACGAGATTGGATGTCGTTTTGTTTAGCAAGGATAATGAGTTAGATTATGGCAGAGGTAGTTACACATTGGGATTGGAAATGACTGAGTAGGACACTTGTTGATTGTTGATTGGATTGCTGATTTTGTAGCAATGATTACAATTCTTTAGGGTAGTTTATATTCGAATTGCTTGTAGTTGCTTAATGGCTTTTGTTGCTCATTTTTCATATTGGTATTTGAGACGTTTTCTCTCAGGTTTTGTAAGGAAATTGCTATGGCTAAGCTTTCATTAAGCTACCCAAACATTCTTCCATTTCCCTTAGCATACCCTTCTACGTCATTTGGTGTTTCAGAGCCATGGTTTTTTCCTTGCTTTACGATGGCAGGCGACAAGAATGGTAGTCAAATTCGCGACAATGATCGGGATTCAAGGCTTTATGCCTGAGGGATTGAGAGTGATACATGAATTGCAATGGACTCGAAAGAGTTTGAGATTACAGGTATTCCATGTTGCAGAGTTTCACAACTCATGTGACTTTCAATTTCGTGAAGGGATGAGCCAAACCCAAGCTCCAGCGACTATTGACGGTGATCGGAGATTCGCTTCAACACGACTATTTGGCAATCCCATAGCAATACGATCAAATCGATGGGACGCAGTGGGAGATGTAACACCGACGAGG
>WUAT03226888.1:0-11411 GCA_010015005.3 Ulmus americana | reverse complement strand
CAATTTTTAAATTGGTTTATTTAATGTATAAATAAAATAATTAATTATTTAAAATTTAAGTATTATTTGAGTTTAAGCCCCCACTGAAATTTCATGTTAGTTGAAGTTAAGTCTTTTTTTTATTTGGAAATTGGCATAATAACATGCCCCCTCAAATTTTGAAATAGTTTGTTTTGTTTAATATATAAATAAGAAAACTAATTATTTAAATTTTAAATATTATTTTAATTTAATCTGCCACTAAAATCTCTCATTTTAATTGGACTTAAATCTATTTTTTATTTTTTAAAAATTGGGAATTTTTTTTTATTTTTTAATTTGGGTATTGAGAAAATGAAAAGGCAGGCACAATGCACAAGTCTTTTTTTTTTATTATTATTATTTGGAATTGGAAAATTTTTATTTTATTTTATTTGGTGAATGGGGGAATTAGGAAAACTAATTAAAAGTCACAACACAATAACACAATCGTTATCCTTCTTGAGAATTTATGAAGAAAACTACTTAGAGAAATTGAATTGATGTCTTAATGTCTTGGTAAAATTCCTGCAAAGTTTTAAGCTAGTAAGTATTAATTTGCTTCTTTATTCATCACTCTTATATTTGAATTTGATATATATATTTGCATAATTGTATGCTCAGACATATATTTGTGGCTGTTGAATATAATATTTTTTTATTTTTTACTGAGAATTGATTATTGAGATAAATTTCAAATAACATTACAAATTTTCAAAATAAAATTTCAAATTAACATTTTTTAATTAGGTCTATTCTAATGTCCTAAAGACTTTAGTCCTGAAATCGTCCCAATAAAGCATTCTAATCGTTGGTTGTTATTTTACATGTTGCGATCAAGCCACGTGGAACAAAATGGCTAAAGTGAAAACTTGTTTTACCGGGAGTTACAGAGATTATAACTGAAAAAAAAAATAGTGGGCCCACATATTGGAAATGACAAAAGCTATTTTATCTCTCAACTGTTATAAAACTAGAAGTAAAATAGCAAGTTAAAGAGAAAGAGATTTCCAGAAAGAAGTCAGAGAGAATTCTAGAGAGATGAAATTCTTATTGAAATTCTGAAGTACATAATATGAATTCTTTAAAGCCTATTTATAGGAAAACTTCGAGTTACTATGCATATCACTATTCACATGAATAGTTATACTATACACTATGCAAGTGTACAATTTGGCTATGAGATAAGAAAACAAGTTGAGAAAGGTTGGCTTTGTACGGCAGCCAAAAACTTTGACTTCATAATAGATTACACGTAATTATAGTCATATCTTCTGTTTAAATATACTAACAAAGTAAAATATATAAGAGTATTTAAAATATTTAATATTTTATTTTAAAATTATTACATCTCTCTATTACTTTTTTTAATAAAATATTATATCTCTCTATTACTTTTTTAATAAAATATTATCTCTCTCCACCACCTTACTATTTTTTAATAAAATATTATATCTCTTTATCACATTTTTAATAAAACATTATCTCTTTCCGTCACCTTTTTAATAAAATATTATTTTTTATATTCTATTTTTATTAAATTATGTAGATCCCACTATCTTTTTATAAATAATCTGTTTAGAATACTCTGAACCAAACAAAACAACTACTTCAAATACAACAAAATGTTGAACCAAACAGACCCTAATATCATAACGATAATAAATAAATTGGATTATATTATCTCAATATCATGTCAATTACCTTTATGATTTACCTAGTCAATGTTTGCACCACTACACCAAAGAAACCTTTTTGAAGTGGTACATCGGTAGTGATACAATAAAACCGCCATTGAAAATAAGAATAGGTGACAATTGTAAGAGAAAACCACCACCTAAAGTTTACGTAAATGCAAATGTGCACTTTCAAACTTTTAGTGGGGGTTAAATTTAATACCCGTCACCTAATGTTTTACATATAGGCAGTTCTCGAGTAAAACTGCCACTGAATATAGGTTAAGTAACGACGTGATTTGCACATATTTTAGGTGCGCGGTTTTACGAGTAAACCGCCACCTAAAGTCTGATCATCTTCAACCTTTAGTTCCCCTACCGCATAGTTCATTTCTGCCCAAAGTTATTGTTGAGCTTTCTCCTTTCATTTTTGCTCCATCTTCTGACCAACCTCCGTCATTTTGCTTCAAAAATCCATCCATTTGCAAATGAACATGCTTAAATATGTTTTTGGTAAGTTTTAATATATTTTGGAGTATTAGTATTAGATTTTTATAGTTTTGTAATTTGTGGTGAAATTTTTAGATTCTTATAATGTTTTAGATATATTGAGTTTGAGAATGTTAACTTATACTCTTTGGATTTATTTCCATTGTTTTGCTGATGCTGATTGGATTTTTGTTTTGATGATGTTAATTTGTTAGTTTTGGATTATTTTGAAAATTTAGGTTATTAGTTTGAAAGTAATTGAATTTAATTATGAAGTGTAGAAAAATAGCTGACAAAGAACATAACAGTAAGAAGGAAGAAGAGTTGGATAATGTTGATGAGCAAGAAGGATAATAGTTCGATCACGGCGATGTCGTGTTGTCTCCTAGGAAAGGTGGGACTAGAGGTCCTACCAACTTCTTGATTTAGTAAGGCTTAGGGCCCAATGATGTTCGTTGGATGTCACCTTCGATGAGAAGGGCATACCAATCGCAAAAGAGGGCAGATACTTCATAAACTTCTAGGGACGTTAGTGGGGAGCTTCATACCAGTGGACATCCCGAACTATCTTCAAGTCTCTAAGGATGTGAAGGATCAGCTTGAGGCCGAGGTCTTAGTAAGTAAATCTATTAGTATTGTGTAAATTTTTGTGTTTACTAACTTTTTTTGTTGGTTTATGCATTCCAGTCTACATACAACATCAAGGATTGGCATAAGAAACAACTAATCTCTCAAATGTCCATATATTGGAAGAACTTCGAGTCCTTTCTTGGCCGGGATAATGTAGAAAAAGGGAATACTGATTTTCCCCCTATTGACTACATCAACATCATTGCACAAAACGTCTAGGAATGTTTTGTTCGAAAAATGTTTGTTGGATAACGAGTACACGAAGATATGGGTGCGTAATAAGAGGCACATCTTGATGAATTTTTTATGTCACTTATGTGGTCTTATGGGCTACAAATGGGTGGAATTCAACCTTGTAAGTATATATTACACTTAAAATTACTATTATCCTTTAAAATTTATGTTAGTATTCTACCCTTTTTTTTTGTGTTTTTCAAACAACAAAAGAAAAAAGGCTTTACGATGCATATCCCTAGAAACAAGCTTTGGACAGAAGCTCGAAGAGACAAGAAGGGTAACTTCAAGGATGAAGCTACTAAACAGGTTGCTGATAAAATCAATGAGTTGACCAAAAGAGCAAATCAGGAGGAGATTGCCCCTAGCGGTCGTAATGATATATTGATAATGATGCTAGGGACAGATGAGCACCTAGTGCGTGTTAGGGCGGGTTCATGGGCTACCACTTAGCATTCCACATGGAATGAGCATTTTCCCTCACGTAGGGATCGGCTATGGTTCGAGTTGGAGAAATTCAAGACTATATAAGAGGACCTTAGTCAGAAAATGAAATGGATGGATCCCAAATGGCAGACTGGTGCCTTTCGAAATCTGCCAGCTTCGATGAGCCCGGACGTTGGCTGTGGGAGAGCTTCCTACAATCCCCCTGAGGCTCCTGAGTATGCCACACCACAACTGGACTCCATTGTAAGTGAACTAACTTTTCAAACTTAATTATTTTGTGAAATTTATTTTATTTGCTTCGGAACCTAACAATATATATTTTTTGGTTTAGGGGGTGTTGTGTAATTTGGCATATGAGTCTGTAAACCACATCGTTACCTTTGAAAGATTATATGAAGAGAGTGCAATCATTACGATTCACACATAGGAACACGGGGATGAGATAGCCCATATCTCCATTGATAGGATTATCATTGCGTCAAGCTGTAGGTGCATTTCTACTTTAGCTTGTATAGTGGATCCTTCCTTTTTCGAATGTATTATGTGTAATTTTTTAGTTTAACTTAATGTGTGATTAATATTTACTAAAATTTATGTTTTGTAGGTGGTTGGGAAAAATATGACCAGTGACGTAGCAAAAGGTATTGTGGTAATTTCATGAGAATTTTAAAGATATTTGGGCCGAGAGGCCCATATTGTCGAAGAAGCCCAATATGATGGATATGAGGCAAAAGGTTCTTTCGGAGGATCCAGCGAGGGAACCTTGCGAAGGGAATCCTACGAAGGCACCTAAGAGAAGGACTTCATGCGACGGATTCTTTACGAAGAATGACGTTTGGAGGATAGGTTTCCGAAGGACTAAGGTCGGTGGAATTTTATTATAAATATTAGAGTTCATTGTAATATTTTGATTACGTACATTTTCACTTGAGAATTTAGAGAGAGTTTTGAGTGATCATTGTGGAGCAATTGCCTTTATTCTTCTTTCTGTTTGTTGAGTTCTTGGGAGATTCTCGTGTTCAATCTTATAGAGTTGCACTTAAAAAAGACTTTATTGTTTGTGTGATTTTATCCACTTCCACTCTCCATCCTGCTTCTGCATGGCGTAGTTTCTATTTTGTTTTGATAGCTAACTAATAAGGCAGATAGGCACGCTCACATTTACAATTTTTGGGTGATTTATGCTCGTTACTTCTTAGTTTGACAATCTTGTCTTGTTATTCTTGAAGTTTAAGGATGAGCATTTCTTGTTGTCCGTTTTAGTGTTGGGGTTTGTGTCATTGGCTTGATTCTATAATCACTTGTTTGTCTATGTTCTCTGATTTTCACTCTAAACCAGATGAATTCTTTATAGAAACTAGTCTATTTTGGACCTTCATTTTAACAACCTGTGAACATTTCGAAATCAGGTGAGTCGTTCCCCTGTATTCAGAGCTATGCTAGAGAATGAGATGGAGGAAAGCCGGAGCGGGACCATCAAGATTAGCGAAGTGTCATACAATGCCCTTCGTGCATTTGTCAACTACCTATACACAGCTGATGCATGCCTCGATGAGCAGATGGCATGTGATCTCCTTGTATTGGCAGAAAAGTACCAGGTGAAGCATCTCAAGGCCTATTGTGAGAAGTTCCTGATATCCAAGCTGAACTGGGATAATTCCGTTATGAGCTATGCCTTTGCTCACCATCACAATGCCAAGTTAATGCTTGATGCAGCCTTGTCGATGATCACAGACAACATGGACAAGCTCACTAAAAGAGAGGAGTATATAGAGCTCGTCGAGAAAGATCCCCGGCTTGTGGTGGAAATCTATGAAGCTTATCTCTCCAAACAAGTCAATACAGCGGCCAATAAAGAGTCTTCCCAGAAGACAGACAAGTAGGTTGATGGATATTTGTAATGCTAGTTTGTGCAAATAGTTATTCCCAGTTCCGAAAGTTATTGTAGCGCTTGAACTGGAAAAAATTTCATTTGAAGCAAGCATTATGGTAGAGGTTCTCCCATCCCTATTTGGCTTTTAGTTCTTCCAGTGATCTTTATTTCAAACTCTGTAAATTCAGAGGTCTCATCTATGTAATGGCATCAAAGCAACAGATTGTGTTTTGGGTACTACTAAATGATTTGATATCACTGTTTGTTTAGTGATTTGAATCATCTGATTTTGAATCTTAAATGAGATTCAAATTCAGTTTTGACAAGTCAAATTCAAGTTTTGAGACCACCATAATTTAAGTCAGAAATTTAAATTCTCATTCTTATGATTTAAAATCATATGATACAAATCACAAAAACATTTCGATTTGTAAACCCCTGCTTAGAGTAGAGGACTAGAGGTTGCTATAAAGAAAGGAATATGCAGTCCATTCATTTATTCATATTATCCATATTCAAAAATGGCTTTTCTTTAATATCGAATACTAAAATATAATTTCTTACTGTAATTACATTTACATGTAAAGGGCGAAACAAAAGCTATGAAAACAAGATTTTAAAAAAGAAAAAAAAAAGGTTGGTTAAACACCTAGATGCCAATGATGCTTTGTTTATTTCAATCTCTTCTCACCCATTAAAATCTTCCACCCTGCATGAGGACCTTCCCCTGTATCATGCAGAAAAGGGATCCAACCAAGGGCATTTGCAATATCTACAAGTTCATCTATAATGGATACTTTGTCACGTATGTAAACAACGCCGCCATATCTTAGCATCCGATCCATCTCGAGCATGATGGTTGAAAAGTTACATCTGTGCACAAAACCAAACAAAGAGTAAAAAAGAATCAACGATTTAATACTCGAGAATAGTTTTTTAAATCGATGAATTGGAAGGCTAAAAGAGAAGAATTTGAACCTCTTTGGCTCCAGAGAGAAGAGACTCGCCGCGTGTATTAAGTCATATGATCTTGGATAGGTGTCAAATGGCTCGCACCTACAAAACATAATATCCAAGCAATTTTTAAGTTGTAAGATCAAATTTTATCAAGAACAGGTAAACTATCCTGTCAACATATGAAAACAAAGTACAAATTCAACCCATACCAGTCATGCATAACTCCGATAAGTCCACGATCATAGATAACAGGCAAGGTGTTGAAATCACTAACAGGGACGGCGTTTAATACCCAAGTATCATACTGGCGTAGCTGCAGTGCTGCTGCAAACCTGCCATGGTTAAAATGATTACTAAAACTACAAGGAACGATCTAATAGGAGGGGTATAGAGCGCATAAATTGTTTTGAATTGTTTACCCGCCAAAACCAGCCCTCATGTCCAATATATTTCTATATTTATCCTCTCTCCAATGGTAAGCACGAATGTATCCATCTAATATATCCAACCAGTAATTTGTTTCAGCAATGTAAAGCTCTTTTCTGGATATGGTGGCATCCAATTGTATGCTCTGAAGCCTTTCTGGTGGATCTTCCACACGTGCAGGCCATGGAGAAACCTTTGCTCCATAATCATTCTCAGGCAATTTAGTGATACATGCCTTTAAACCAACATACCTGCAAATATTATGCATATATCAAACAAATTTATGGATGAAACAGGCCATTATTATTAGAATTCAATTGCATGCACGCACACGGAGCCCAAACCAGTTTTTAAGTTTTTGTGTAAAGCTCACTAAGTAATAGGTTCTACATCCTTCCTCTGTCTTCTCCAAAATTTTAAAACTAAAACACAACTACACTTTTCCATTAAGATTATTGCTATTATTATTTTTCTCTAGAGAGTAATCTGACCATTTGGTCTGTGAATTTAGTTGTTTCTTCACCCCTTTTCTTTAATAGCTAATTTTGCTCTATCCTGCTCTAACCCTCCCCCATTCAGTTAACACATGCAAAATAATGTGACACTCCATTCTCTGAGGACTCAATAAAAGACAGCAATCAATCATGCATAATGCATGTTGGACTACGCAAATAATTTGACATAATTAGAATGTACATAAATAAAGCTGAAGGTCTGAAGTAGGACATACCAAACGCTGTCTGGATCATCACTAGCATCACATAATGGTGGGTTCATTCCAGACTCGCGATTAAGATAGCAGCTGTTGTTCAAAGGCTTCTGCCAGATAGCAATATCTCCTTCTTTCTTCAAGAGTTTCCAACAAATGCGAGTGGTTAAGTCCTCCAGCTCTGTACAGATAAAACTTTAAAATGAAGCTGGCCAATAAATATTATTTTCTTTAACTCATCAAATACCAAGTAAGACTAAAAGGAATATGTGAAAGGACTGATATAAATATCATGGTCATGCTCTTATATTTGCACTAACAAACCATAGAAATATATTGTACACAGCTACAAACTAGAACTACAGTAGTATCACATAACAAGAAAAGCTACCTTTCCATTGTTCTTGTTGTGCTCCCCAAACAAAGTATCCTCCCGCCCTTACCAACCTGTTGACCTCCAGAAGCAAAATTCCATCTTAATCACAGCCAAAAGAGAAAGCAAACTTTTAGTCTAAGTGTCAAACAGATTTAGTTAACAAGTATCAAAATGCATATCCAATGTATTTATTTTATTCCAATTTGCAAGAAAGAAGCACGGACAAGAACTAATGAAAGGTTCTAGGTTCAGATAGAGTCTGCTATATTCAAGTGGTAATGCTTATTGACCAATTCTTCTTCTAGCGTTTCTCCCCAAGGATTGATTTGAACGAATTTTTAGTTTATCATAAAAATTGAAAATTTATAGAAACAGAAGTCAAATGCATCTGACAGCTAAAAATTTATGATGCTTAGTAGTAACATGCAAACCAGAAAAGCTCTTTCATATGAAAACATCTGAGAGACTAAAAGAGTACCATCACGGGTCCAATCAATTCCACATCTCCAACAGTGGATCAAGTCGAAAGCCTGACTTGGATACAGCAATCGCCGTGTAGCAAATGCTGCCACCATGACCGGCACACCACGCTCTAGTGCCAACTGAATCTGATTCTCATCAACATCTTTTGGTGCTATTGACAGAGTGGTCACATTACGTTGCGTTAAAAGAACAGAAAAACTTCCTACTCCACCACCAATGTCTAAGACAACTCGTGTTTTGTTGCCAAATGCAATGTCGGGAACCATCTGCTCATTCAATTTCAGAGTTTGATCAATGTCATGAAAAATGCATTGCTACATAAACTTACTAAGAATAGGGGAGAGATTCCAACCTCTGAAATCTGATCCAAATATTTATCTGTGCCTTGACTAAACTGTGTTCTATCTCCTGGAAAAATTATTTTATCTCCTTTAATTGCGATCAAATTCTGGCCACGTTTAGCTCCAACTGGTCTGTGGGGAACATTACTGGACCACACCTACATTAATAGAAAGTTCCAAGTTGTTACTTACCACCTAAGAATGTTAGACGACTAGATGCATATATAGGTTTTAATATACCCATAACTCATCAATTAAATGCCAATATCAGCTAATCATCTCTTTTAGTAGACAAATTTCATGTGGGAAAACTCAATTGAAAAAAAAAAGGTTGGGAAAATTTTGAACTAAGAAAATTTCCATCAACTTTGCTATCAGTAGAAAAAACCTAAATAAGAGCATTAATCGAGATTCAAGATAATGAATTTGCAGAACAAATACAATAAATTCAATAAACCAAGTCATGATCATTAAATTAGGATTTCACACCCAACAAAATTCATAAGAAAACTAGAAGGTTCACTTACGGGATATAGCAACAAGAGCTTTGGTTTAGGCAGGATCATACGCGAAATTAGAAAGGAGGGGTACGTAGCCATTAGCTTCCATAACAAGTTGTTGACTCCATGGATTGTTCTGGACAATAGTGGTGACATCCTCAGCATCCCTTGCTCAGATATTATCATTGTAAGTGTTAGGGATAAGTTTACAAAATAATCAAAATAAAGAATAATCTCAAACAGTAAATCAAATATATTACATAATAATCATCAATTCACATCAACATTTAAATATTTGAGCTCTTTCCAAAATTCCCCAAATTAGGATAGCAACCCTTCATCCAATAATTTCTTTATTATTTTTCCAATGTAAAGAGAAAAGACAAAGAATAGAGAAAGTGAAGAAAAGCTTTACTAGCTTTTCAAAATCAATAAGCCAGTCCACTTTGTTCTCAAACTATCGAGGAATTGAAAGCCTTGCCTTTATCTACTACTTCAGAGATTTGAGTGAGATTTCGGAGCTTATGGGTGCGCATGAGTGTAAGGACTGGAGCGCTTGGTAAAGGAAAGAACTAAGGAATCGATCAAAACGACGGCACGATATGTGGGATGGCAGAGACACCTGAGACCAGCGGAACCATGTATGACATCGAAAAAGGAGGCAATGAAGACACCATAGTTGGATTCGAATTAGGGTTTACTTGTATGGGTGTGGATGATGATAGGGTTGATGATGGGGGTGGTTGTGATGGAGTGGAAGCTGGTACGACATCACATTGGTTGATAAGAGATTAGGGCAAGGGTAAGAGCAACACTCCATTTGCCCTTTGTGTTCCACTGTCAATTGCTCCAAGAAAGAGAAGGGAGTCTCAAAAGAGAGAAGAGTAAAGTGTAAAGACAAAGAGAGTCAAACCATTTCATAAAATATATATATATATATTGGGAGAAGACCGCCTAAAGTTACGAAACCCATTGCGCCTTAAATTACGAATTTTTTTAAAAGGCGCCCTATGCCGCCCTTATTTGTACTTTTAATCACAATTTTTCAATAATATGACATTGGCATGTGATCTAATGCCATTATTTTAGTAGTACTACAAGTAAAGTAGAATGCCAAATTATAAGCACCAAGTGTAACATTCCCAATGCAAGTGTTCACACTAGAAATGATTTTCGAGCACGACATCATGTCGCACACGACATCGAATAACTTGATATCGAGTGTAGCCTTGATTCAAAGTACCAAATAATACTACAATTTAGTCTCCAAATGGTGATAGCATCTCACTCGACATCATGTCACACACGACATTTCTTACCCTCAATGTCGAGTGCGACTGATTGCTTGGAATTGGCTTGCAGAGTACACAATCCGCACTCAACCTTGTATTGTAAAGCTTCACCTATGACAAGTCGAGTCTGCCCTTATAGTGAGTAAAACGACACTATTAGAAACAACTCGTCGTAATAAATGAATGACAAAGTCCATGTCCAATGTCAAAGTTGTCAACATGAGGTCGAACCCGTCTTTATCTATATTGACAAGACACACACTTTTGTAAATGACATGCCATTTCCCATAAATGACATGCTCGGTCTAGGTCAAGTTTAACCTAGACCCCAAGTAGCATACTTCATTGGTCGTTCTCGACTCTGAATTCATTTTGTACTCGACATTGAAGCAAACAACACGTTGTGTTGGATGCGACGCTCCAGGTTGAGCCTGACCTTAATCCTATTTCGCATATGACCTATCTTTTCCATGTCGAATCCAACCTCGAGTTTGTTGTGTGCTCAACAGTTACATAAACATGACGTCGTTCTGTGAATCTCTAATTCATCAACATTCCACATACGTCCCCTCCAAGTCGAGTCCAACCTAACTTCCAAATAGCATGTAACTTCCATTCCATGTTGAGTCCGACTTCGTCTCATTCCACGCTCAACATACTAATGCAAACGATGTTGTTTGAAGGAAATTTATAAGATGTCAAGCCCGAGACTCTAACTTATTTCGTGTACGGCCTTTTCCTATCCATGTTGAGCTTGGCCTTGTGTTGGTTTCGAATTAAATTCGCGTGCATATGACCTTTCGTCCTTTTGCAGTGTCGAGTTTGACTTCTATCCGACTCAACAAATTATGACATGTCATTTCAAATATATTTGTTCTAGGTCGAGTCGAACCTCAGCACATCTCGCGCTCAACATTTTGATGCAAACGGTATGTCGTTTGGGACTTAATTTTCATATGT
>WUAT03226777.1:0-11415 GCA_010015005.3 Ulmus americana | reverse complement strand
TAGACTAAGATAAATAACCCTAAATATAGAAGGGTAAAAAAATATTTTACACTAAAATAATGGGGTACAGATGTTATAACTTTTAAAAGAGTGTGCAAATGTCATTGGTTAGGGAAAATGGGGTATAGGGTGTCATTTCCTCAAAAATTATCCTATTCAAATCACCAAAATCCTGTTTAAATCGTATCTCAAACAAGCTCATAGTCTAAATTACCAAAAATGCAAAGTTACAAAATTATCCTTACTCTCCTAACGTCACCTTTTTCTTTTAAAAAAATATAGCAGAAGCTGACACATGGGAAAAAATGAAACAATTGAAAATTTGAAGAAAGTATATGTTACATTTTGAAGTTTGAGTTACAAATTGTTACTAACCCCTAAGGTAGTAAGGTGGCATTTGGTTTACTGGCGGAATGGTAATGATAATAGTAATGGTGATGAGAATAAGGATGGATAGGAAAACAAAATTGATTACTTTGTTTGGTTAGTACTTCAGAATTACAATCTGAATTAAATATTATTTCGTTTGGTTAACAACAAAATAAAATAAATTAATTGTATTTTGGCTAAAATGCATTTACTTTCAAATTAACTATGCGCCTGTTTGATTCGTAACTTCAAATACTCTATCAAGTATTTGAGATACTCATGACGTTTGGTTTGCCCTATTTCAGATACTAAACATTCTACAATATACTATTCCAAAAACCCATTTCCAGATCTGTGAGTATTCTTGCTCGCTTCTCACTCGCGATCCATCTCACCTCCACCCTTCGCCGACCTCCGATTCGTGCTTGGGCAAGGCTTTGGCCAGCATGGGACTTCGACTTCAGCAACATTCTCCACGTTGGCTCGCTGCCGGCGCAATCGATAGTCCCTAAACCTATCTCATCTGCGCCCCCCTGTTCTTCGATCCCGCTACTAGCTCCGCTCCTAATCTCGTCCTCCGTTCTACTTCACTGAGATTTTTTCACCCCCTTCATCCACAAGCTCCAACAAGGTACAGAACGTCTATTGAACAAATTGATCTGACTGAAATTTAGGGCCTTCGGTTGTTTTGTGTTTCGATTTGATTTTGTTGTTTTTCGAGGATTTTATGTTGATTTTTGCATTTTATGCTTGATTTCTCTTATGGGTTCAATTTTCTTGCTATCTGTGATTTCTCTGATGGATTTTATGTGCCTATTCGGATTTGTTGTGTGATTTCTCTGATAGATTTTATGAGAATTTTCGGATTTGTTGGGTGATTTGTGGTTTGTATATGATTATCGAGCTGGATTTGTTTCACTATTTGTGTTACAGAGATTGGTTTGTGTCCTATTTATGGATATTTTATCTGTTATCCATGTTATGATTTTTGGGTGATTTCTAGTCATCTGCTGCTATTTATGATGTTATGATGTCCACTTTTTGGGTGGTTTGCAGGGTTCAATGATAACAAACATATACAAAAGCTTTTGCGCACTTGATTTTGGTTTTTAGGCTGAGTATGGTTGGGCGATGATATGGGTTAATAACCCCTGAGCCACGTGGGTTCGGTTCAGCAATGATAAGGGTAAGTTACCCCTGAGCCACGTGGGTTCGATTCGGCAATGATGAGGGTGAGTTGCCCCTGAGCCACGCGGGTTCAGTTGGGCAATGATGAGGATACATATCCCTGAGCCACATCGGTTACGTTTGGCGATTGTGAGGGTAACATACCCATAAGCCACACCATATTGTTATGCTTTGGTTTTGTTATTTCAATGATAGGTTATCATGATGTCCTCCGACGACGATGTGAGCTTAACCACGGATAAGGATCAACAAGACGAAGATAACAGTGAGTAAGATGCGGAACCATCAACTCATCAAGAAAAATGATGATGGAAATGCAATGGGACATTTTCATGACGGTGTAACAAATTTGATGTGGACTTATCAAAATCAAAATTCGATTAGGCATTTTACTACGAATGATGTATGTACTATTTGTTAAATTGTGCAACATTTTTGGGATATTTATGCAAAAATTTAAAATGTTTAGTAGCAATTTGGTTATCTCAAAATTTTAGAAAGTATGTGCTCATTTTAAATAACACGAAATAAATAAGATGAGTAAAAAATATTGCAAATACTCTAAATCAAACAGCAATCTTGTTTCAAATAATCTGTTTAAGATACTCTGAATCAAACAGTTATCCTGTTTCAGATACTCTGAACTAAACAGAATCGCTGTTTCAAATATTCTGATTTAAATACTGCAAAATACTAAACCAAACGTGTTTTAAGTCCTTTTTTATTTATGATTAATAATTATCCCTAAAATTAATAATAAATGGCAAAAATCCTTTCATCCTTTGGACAGAAAAAAGAACTTTAAACATGATTTTTTATTTATTTAAAAAAGGCATAATCATACCAATTTTTTTTTAACTGACTATTCATATAATTAACATACAATGATTAAACAATTTGATTATCATATGACCCACATATTTACTTTAATTTAATAATGCATGTTCCATGTTACAAAAATGAGTGAGAGAGGGAAATTACAAGAAAAAGGACAAAAAATTCAAAATTCAAAAGGAAAGGAATGAAGGGTAGTTTAGTAAAATTGAGACGAGAAAAGGCGGGCAAATGCGTGGCGGATGGCCCGAGGCAGCAATTAGGGTCGCTGGCTGACCTGTTCGCCTCTATTGTCAATTGTCATATCCAACCTCCAATTATAAAGCTTGAGCCATGAGTGTTTGTTCTTATAATCTTAACCTTTTTCTCCTTGTCTTGGAACGAAATTCATCTTCTGAACAACCTTGATTCTTCCATCAACTTGCTTTGGATCACCAATTTTCTCTTCATCTGGAGTTGGATTTCGGTTCGATCTCTCAAAGGTCAGTCTGAGATTTCTTTGTAGATTTGGTTTTGGCTTTTGCGTTAAATTGGTTCTTGATTTTCTCTTTCTGGATGGTTAAATTTCCTGTATTTTATCTTGTTTTTGCTATTTAGTTGCATTTGATTCTACTAACTAGCATGCAATTTGTGAGTCATCAATGGAGGTGTATTTTGAGTTGTATAGATCACCTGAA
Organism: Ulmus americana; assembly: GCA_010015005.3. NCBI lineage: Eukaryota > Viridiplantae > Streptophyta > Magnoliopsida > Rosales > Ulmaceae > Ulmus > Ulmus americana. The sequence goes on along the minus strand of WUAT03226777.1, from coordinate 8,347 downwards.
GAACATCTGTCTGTAGTTGATAGATTGCCTAGAATTTAGGGTTTTTTTTTTTGCCTAATCAGCCTTTAGAATATGAAATACCTCTGTTTTAAAGTAAGATTTATCTATTGGAAAGCGAATCTGGTGGCTTTAGTAATTTTTCATGTTCAGATAACAGAAAAATGATGAAATTATGCTTAAACACCTTTGCCAATGGAAATTTCACTTACACAGCATCAGTTATTGGGAAATCCGGGAGTGTTTTCAGATTTTTTATGTATTTTTTTTTGCATAAGAAAGTTCATTTCTTGATCTAAAATAGCAACTTCACACTCAACACTACAAAAAAGGATGGTGAACATGAGAATGGGAGCAAAAATGTGTTTATTATTGTAGTTAATATTTTCACAGAATAGTTAACTCAAAAGATTTTGGAGTTTGTTGCAATGATGTGATCTTTTGTACCATTGTTGAAAATAATCTACTTCTATTTTCCCCTCATTGCAGCTAAATTCATCTATGTATATATATATTTTTAAGTGCAGAGCCGTAACTTTCTTTAGTTGAAGTTGAAGTCGGTTGGAGGCTTATATGGAGAGGACGGAATTAAACACTCCGGGTTCGTTTTGTTTGGACAGCTGCGTTGATTCAAATAGTTCTAAATGGCTGACAAAAAATCTCAAGGGTAAGCAGTTACGCTATAGTTCTTTTATTTCATATACAACTACAATATGCAATCTTTTGAGTTGTGTGTTCATCCTAGTACTTTGTTAAGTTGTCGTTGGCTGATATTCGTTTCGGTTTTGACATTAATTCCCATAATTGTTTCAATGAAGAAATTATTTTCTTGTTTTCAATTTTCAAACTTGTCTACTATATTACTCAGTGATAAGTTGACATATGAGTACTAAGATAACGGAATGGTTCTTGTTCACAGATATGGACCATAGTGTTAAGCAGATGCTGGAGTTGATTGAAGAAGGTGACAATTCTTCAACAAATAATGTCGAAATGAGGAAGCCAGAGTTGATTGCTAATGTAGAGGAATTTCGTCAAATGTACCGATTACTGGCTGAGCGCTATGATCTTTTGACTAAAGAATTATGCAAGAATACACTGTCTGAAGATTTTGAGTCCGTATGTGATAAAGACTCTCCACTGCTAACCCCCGAAGTAAAGCTGGGTTTGCATAAGACTGGCCATCAAGCTGTTGGTTTAGATACATCTCCAAGTTCCCGCGGTGCTGGCTCTGTTTTCTCTAATAAGGAGGGTAATGAATCAACTTCCTTATCATCATCCGATTCTGAGACTGAATCTTTTGTCAACAACTACATGGGTACTCCTCTGAAGGCAGACACCCAGTTATTGCAGCAGAAGGTTATTGAGCTCGAAAGTGAACTTTCTTTCATGAAAGACAAGATCCAGACAAAAGAGGCTGACCTTGAGCTTCAAAAAGGACAGGTGTTTGAGCTGCAAAAATGTATTGCTGAGTTGGAGACTCGCGTTTCAAATGCATATAGCAAGGGTGGGATGTTGGTGGAAGAGTTGGAAGTTACTAGAGAAAGACTTGAGGGGTCAAATGAAGAAATTGCAAAGTTGAAGCATGAACTTCTTGAGAGGACATCTGAAGGGCAACAGTTACGAGATCGGCTTGATTCTGAGAGAAGACTTATTTCAGAGCTGCAGGAGAGGATTGTAAGAAACGATACCGATTTATCTGACCGTGATCTTGAGGTCGAAGAATTGAAGACTCAATTGCATGATGCTGAGGAACAATTCTCTAAGGGGAAAGCGCAGCTTCAATTTGATATTTTAAGCTTGTTGGAGAAACAAACTGACATAGATACGAGACTCAAAGAATGGGAAGTATGGAGCAAGGAATCCGAAGAAAAAATACTGCTATTGGAAGCTCAGAAGGTGGAAATGCAAAGGTTGTATGCTGAACAAGAGATGGCTTTACAGGGCGAGATCAAACAGCTGAAGGCAGAAGTTGTGGAGCAAAGAGACCACATAGAAGCTTTGAACAAAGATTTTGACAAAACCAAACTGAATTATGACATTTTAATGGCCGAGAAAGATGAGTTAAGTGCTAAAGTTGACACTCTTGAGGCAAAAGTGAGCTCTCGAGACAATCAGATTCTGGAAATGGAGGGGCATCTCTTTCAGCTTCGAAGAAAGCAAGAGGAGCTGGTTGTTGAATCTGAAATTGCGCGGAAACTAGTTTATGAACTGGAGTTGAGAGTAGAGAAGCTGCAAAAAGAGGTGGATAGGCAGAGAATTATGATCTCTGATGGGGCTGAGGAGAAAAGGGAGGCAATAAGGCAACTCTGTTTTTCTCTGGAGCATTATAGGACCGGTTATCAAGAACTTCGTCAAGCCTTTGTTGGACATAAGCGACGCGCAGTTATGGCTGCATAAGCATAATTTTGCTTGCCTTTTTTAATGGTCTACTAAGTTTCTGTTGGCTCAATCTTACATGGTTTGTTTTATGTGTTGCTGAAAGCTATGCCTTTTCACTTTGAAGCTTTTGATCAATTCTGGGTTTTATTTATTTATTTGTTGATGGTAAGGATGAACCTATATCAGACATTATAGTATTTTGCTGCATATCAAACAGAGTATGAAATAGAGTATTTGAAACAGAGCTTGCTGTTTGGTTCAGAGTATTTGAAATAAAGATTATTGTTTGGTTCAGAGTATTTGAAATAAAGATTTCAGAGTATTTAAAGCTTAATTTATTTATTTTATTTTTTTGCATTTGTACTATATTTATTTATTTATAAAAATAATTTTTTTTTTATTTTTAAAAATGCCACATAGACTCACATATATACATATATCATTTCAAAAAAAAAAAAATTTATCGTCCGATTTGCATTGCGCCACCCTTCTCTGCCATCGTGACGACTTGCTGCGCCACCATCACCATCCGACTTGTCTTGACAAGGCGCACTCGGCAATGCCAGTCTCTAATAGTGCGGTTGCCTGTGGCGAAATCCACCATTGAAGCATTACCGAGCTCTTTCTCAGTCATCCACTCTGCATGAGCTCTATCGCCCCGCATGGCCTATGACTCGCCGCGCCACCACTGCCATTTGACTCATCTCGGAATTTTGCTTTTGGTGAGTCTCTTATCCGCCCATGAGATGCCTTAAATTGGAATCCACCATGGTCGTCTCCTTTCTTCTTCTTGGCTCACTCACTTTGCTTAGTCCAGTGATTTACTCGGCCTTCTCAGCATTTCGTTGGGCTGGTCGGCGCTCTCTAAGTTGCCGCACAAATGGAGGTGGGCCGCGAAGGGCCACGAGTCGTAGCGGGTCAAGAACTGGACTAGAAGAAATGCGGGGGAAGGGGTACTGAACCGAGAAGTATGCTGAACAGTGAAGAGTATTTGGTTTGTAGTAAACCAAATAGAGGGCAAACAAACGAGTTTTAAGAGTATATAGTATACCATATACACCAAACACACACTGTATATTTATGATGTGTAGATCCTTTTTATCTTTTAAACTATAGAAAGAAAAAAAAAGCTTGTTGAAGGTATAATTTCACAGCGAAGTGATGTTCATCATTCCATGATTTTCACTAGGAAAAATAGCTTGCGGACCTTGTTGAAATTGATATTTGCAAAAGAGATGGATTTATCATAATTTCGAATCACACTTGATGTTTTGTTGCATAATGGATTTCCAGTAAAACTTTAGTTAAATTTTTATTGACTATTATGATGAGAAATAACAACTATTTTTGATTAACTTCTATTGTTGTATACCACTATTTGTTTAAAAAAATCTTATTATTTCTTCATTTATTATATCTATTTTTTTTTTTTTGGATTATTTTGAGTTTCACTTAGTTTTTTATAATTTGATTTGAAGTTGTAAAATAATTTTTGTCAATTCTTATAACTCAATATAAGTTTGCAAAATGTTAAGTTCTAATACAAATATAAGAATGGATAGTATATGCTGTTTTAAATATTGTAAAATTACAAATCAAACAGATTCAAAACTACTTTGAAGGGCAAATCTTTTGTAAAAATCGATATCAACAAGGAAATTCAACGCCTTCTGGAAGAGCTCATGTGGTGTGTGAGAGTCAGAGTCCAAATCGGAATTAACTATTTTGGTTGCTATGTAGTTCAGGATGACTAAAGTGTTTGTAGTTCAAAGTTGAAGTTCAAATTTTGTTCAATTGCCAATGACCGCTAGCTCAAATTTTGTTCAATTATTATTCCTATCCTCAAATTCCCTTTCATAAAAAGTCTTGCCCTTCCCTTACTCAAATCAAATTGATTTGACAAATGACTTTGACTTTAGTAATTCCACTTCTGTTTGCTACAAGTAGAAGGCCGCAACTTACGAGGGGGAAAGGAAAAGAGGATCACATAACACCATGTTTGATTGGAGGTAGTGAGGGAAGTAAAAGTATTATTTTTTTTTTTTTATAGAAAGGAGGGAGGGAGAAGCACTTCCTTGGCTCACTATTTCCAAGGATTAAAATATTGCAAGTATAAATTTATTGGTGGAAATATATCGCAAAAATAAAAAAAAATAGATATTATCTTAAAATTATGAAAATATCGACATCAATATGATACTTCTTGCAAAATAGATATTTTGCTGAATATATAACAATAGGACGATAGTTTCATTTATTCGAAGAACGTAGATGATTGTTTCACTCCTCTCACTCTATTATTCTCTATCCTCCCTAACTCGGCCATTGTTCTTACTCTCCATCTCTCTTAGACCATCTCCAATGCAATGTTAGTTGATTTTTTCAATGCTATATTTTAGCATAATATATATATAAAAAATACTCTCCAATGCAATAAGGTAGTACTGAAAAAATTAACCAAACCACAATATGCGGTTTGACAATTTTTCAAACCACAACGGTTTAAAAATTGAAAAAAATTGTGCTATTTGGTGCAATATGGTGAGGAGCGATTATGCGGTTTATCATGTAAAAAATACAACTTGCTCCAAAATAATAAAAGTTTCAAATAATAACAAAATAAATCCTTAAAGTTCGAAATTGAAATACAACTCCCAACAAGAAACATCATATTAATATTAAGTAAAAACTCACAATAATAAATAAAAACATAAATCCTTAATGTTTCCAAATAAAATTCAGCTTACAATAATAAGTAACAATATAATAAATCTGTAAAATAAAGTCAATTTAACTAAACCAATAATTTACTAAATAAATAATAAAACTATTAAGCAATAAATATTAAGTATTTTAATAAGTACCTGGCTTAATTGACTCATAAGATTAATGATCTTCAAGTAAAGAGAGTAGATGGGTAAAATTGAGCTCGTCTACGTGGCAAATTATTATTGGTCAGACGTGGGTCAAAGTCAGAAATTAATAGAGCAAAAGTAGAATTTCACTGGGTTTGAAGGGTAAAACCCAAAGGAATTGCCGAAGAGGATATGTGCTGAAGGAAGTCATTACTCGATGGAAGCTCGCAGGATTAAGCAAGTTTAGGCTGCTCCAGAGGAGGTCTTCTGGATGGCAGGGATCCTGAAGGATTAGAGGCGGTTTAATAAGTCTATAAATAGTTGAATTTTAATTATAGTTTGGCATTTTGTATCTTCTGAGTAAGAATTTCTTGAGAGCTAAAGAGAGTATTAGAGGATCATCTTGTATTCTAAGAGAGTTCCTGAGAAAGTTGAGACTTAGTTTGTACTTGATCGAATTGAATTACAATAGAAAGAGATTCATTGTTTGTCCAGATTTGGTATATTCAGAGAGCATATCCAATGATAAGGGTGAAGATCTCAACCAATTCTGAGAGCATATCAATGCGTTCACCATTCTTGGGCTTAATGAACTTCGAAAGCTATCAAGAATCTTACCACTCTTGCTAAATGTAGATTTAGAAGTTACAATTGATATTTGGATAGCTAGAACATCTCAAGCAATTTTTGATAATATTTGGTACTTAGATGATTTTACTTTCCACCAAGCCAATATATTAAAGATAATTTTACTTTCCACCAAGCCAATATATTAAAGTTTTTGTTTTTCTTATCCTCCATAGGTTCAGCCAAGTACCTTTTAAGCTTGCCTTCAATTTCATTGTCATCACCACCCTCTCATTTCCTTTTGAAGCCGCGGTGTCCAATCCCAGTTCTAGATCCCATGGAGTTTTCCCAGCATCACGGCCTTATTTATCTAATGCCGCGACGGCCCAATTCTATCTCGTGTTTGGTACTGCATGGTTCCACTATGCAAGAATTTCGAATCATTCTCTTAAAGCCTATTCTCTTTATCATAAATGATTCGCTTGCCCCGAAATGACCTGGCCCAATAAGGAAATCCCAATTCATTGGGCCTTTCAGTAAAATCAAATAGAAAGCTCCAAGGGCACCACATTCTAGGAGCCTAAACTATGTAATTGATCAGACGTAACCAATTGTCGCGGCCTCTAGAAAAAAAAACGTTGCGGTGCCAGAATTTGTGCATCCTTAGTTAAGGCCAATTCGCAGTGATGGCCCAAATATTTGAAATTTATAGATTTTATCTTCTTTTTTTTTTTTTTATTTAAGTTTTCCATATCGCAATGTTTGGGAAAATTTTGAAATTTATAGAACGTTTAGGAAAAACCTATTAATTTCAGATCTATTAATCCAGTGATTTTATATTCCAATGTTACCCTTATATACTTAGGCTTATAAATAAATCTGAAATTAATCCAGTGATTTTATCTTCCAACTACACCTAGTAGTTCATCTCTTCGCTTCCCTGGGACAACATTGTGAGATCTCAAAAATTAATAGATCTGAAATTAATCACTGGATTAGGAAAAATCTGATATATTAAATAAAGAATAATTTTCATAAGCAAATGTATAACACGTTATAGTACTTGAATTTCTTCAATATAAAAGAAGGAGCAACTACACCCAGGAGTTCATCTCTTCGCACGCTTAGAGCTTAACAATGTCTAAGAGAAGAAGTAGAAGTAGTTCTTGATCTAGCAAAAGTGTGTGGTCTAAGGTATCTCTAAAACGTTATATTTATAAGCCTAAGTGTATGGGGTAACATTGGAAGATAAAATCACTGATTAGTAGATTTGAAATTAATAGATTTCTCCTAAACGTTGGAATAACAATATGAGATCTATGAAATTAATAGATCGGAAATTAGTCACTAAATTAGGCAAATCACTAGTATAACATTGTGATTTTCAGATCTATTAATCCAGTTATTTTATCTTCCAACTACACCTATGAGTTCATATGTTCGCCTTGCGGGAACAACATTGTGACTTTTTCTAATCCAGTGATTATATTCTTCTATTTTATATAAGTACAGTCATATTTCTCTTATGTGGTAATTGATAAGATGTAATTGATTCTGATAGATTTGTTTTATAGGATTGTGTTTTACTGTGATATTGTCCCTAAGATATATTGTTGATGCTAGATGTCTTATAAGATGGACTTGTGTGCTTTAATTGAAAAAGGATTTTCTCCTAATAAATACATTAGATTTATTAATGGACTTTGATGTCTATTTTTTTCTGTTGTTTGGTTGGAATGTGAAACATGCAATTGAGTAATAATAATTATCAATTGAATTAATATAGAATGAGGGCGACAAAACGTATGAGGAATTCTTGATGCTTTGTTGTTAATTAATTGTTTATAACTTCAATCTTAAATCTTTGTTTAATTTTCTGCAGCAATTCACTTTTTCTATTTTCTTTCAACGGTTCACTATTTCAATTCACCAACTTTCTTGTAGATCGCTTTTCTCTTAAATCGATACATCAACTTATACTACAATTATCGTAAGTGTAAATTGAGTGTAATCAGTTAACATAGACTACAAAATTTTATTCGTATATTTTCAAGTTAGTTCAGTTTGAGAGCCTTTTAAAAAAAAATCAATCTTATCATATTCTGTAAAAATTCATTTTTTTGGTAATTCTAATCACTGTCCTATCTTATTCTATTATATTGCTCCATGTAAATCCCACTACCTTTTTATCATATCTTACGAATCCTACTATATTTTACATTATATTATTAATTTTTCATCACTTTTTACATAAAATATTATTTTATTATTAAACTTAGTAAACCCTACCACTTTTTACATAAAATATTTAATATTAAGTGTAGAGTTCACCTACTTTTACCAATAATTTTAAAATCATATTAAAAATATATATTTATAATTATTAAAATCCTGTTAATCGTCTCTCAAACGGCACTAATGTAAAGGCATTTTTAGTACAATAGTTCCACATGACATGTCGGTTTACATTTTGATTTTGTTCTTTGTATATTTTAATATATATTATAAACAAAAATGGCATAACTCTAATTTCGATTGGTCCCTAA
>WUAT03226666.1:0-11415 GCA_010015005.3 Ulmus americana | reverse complement strand
AAACTTGAAAAACTTGTATTTCCCAACCACCTCTTACCCATCCAATTATATGGCCGGAATGCGCCAATAACAATCAACAACCCACTCAATTCAATTCAAAAAAAAAAAAAAAAATCCTCAATCGAATAGCCATCTAAGGCCAAATTTGAACCAAATTAAACAAGGAAAAATGGGTAAACTTACCGAAGGTCCGACTTCTATGTGGCCTTCTTGCCCCTTGCCTTGGCCGGCGATTGTTAAGTCGGCGATGCGACTAACTTTCAAGAGATTGACTGAAAGTAGTCGCGCCATAGACTTAATAGTCTGGGACACTAGTCGCAATGCAGTCGCGATTAGTCGAGGAGTCACGCCCCTTCAAGGACATCCCGACTATCCTCGACTGCTTTAGTTGCCATACAGAGCGACTAGCTAGTCGCGCCCCCCATTTCAAACTTGAAAAACTTGTATTTCCCAACCACCTCTTACCCATCCAATTATATGGCCAGAATGCGCCAATAACAATCAACAATCCACTCAATTCAATTCAAAAAAAAAAAAAAAAAAACTCCTCAATCGAATAGCCATCTAAGGCCAAATTTGAACCAAATTAAACAAGGAAAAATGGGTAAACTTACCGAAGGTTCGACTTCTATGTGGCCTTCTTGCCCCTTGCCTTGGCCGGCAATTCTTTCCTCGTGGGTCGCTCGTATCTCGACCATAATGTCCTCGACAATGTGGGATTGGCTCCCCACTGTTTCAGGTTAGGTAAAGGGTGGATTAAGGTCGGCTATTAATGGGGTTATTTGGGGAGTTTAGGTCGCGGGTGTAGTGTTCTCCATGACCTCCGATGTGGAGGTAGAGGTTGTTCGGGGTCGTGAGGTCATAATTAATTGAGATAATGAGAAGTGGGTAATAGGGTTTTTGGTTTTGGTTTTGGTTTCATACGGGAAGAAGTAGAAGAATAAAGGAGGAGAAGGTGGGAGGAATCTTTTTGAAAGGTTGTTTCAGAAACAATCTTTTCTTTTCGTATTTTTTTTTTAAATGCAAATGGGCTTTCATTAAAATTAAATGGAAAATAATTAAAAAAGAGGAAATTACACCCTATACCCCATTTTCCCTAACCTATTACATTTATATATTCTTTTAAAAGTCATTACATCTATATCCTATTTTTTGGGTGTAAAATACGTTTTTACCCCTCCATATTCAGGATTATCTATCTCAGTCTTTAAATTTCTTTATAATTTTTTATTTTATTGAAGGGTAAAATAAGTAAAGAAGTGGTACATTTGTAATGAATGTAAAACAAGAGTATAAATGTTTTGATGCCTCATTTTAGGGGCATTCCTGTAGTTTCCCCTAATTAAAAGGTTACATGATTTGTTTGGAGAGGTCAATCCAGCAATTCCTCCCTTAACAAAACGTCATCTTATCTTCAAAATCCCGCCTATAATTCAAGAAGAGGACAAACGGCAGAGGACGCCAATTCTCTCTCCAAAAAACCCTAATCCCAGTTTGGCCTAAACCCTAGAAATCTTCAAAGAATTGTAGAAATGGAGAAATCATCAATCCCAAATCCTCTCCAAAACATGACGAAACCAGCAGGAACACAAAAGAGGAAGCTTCCGAAGCCAGAGGAGCTGATTTCCCACTACGAATCGCAAGGGCTCGATTCTCGTGAAGCCTCCGTGAAGGTGATAGAGGACCTCCAAGCGGCGCTTTTTCGGGTAATTTCATCGGGAAGAGGCAAAAAGGACAAGCTCTTGCTTGACGCTTCGAGGAAGATAGATAGCGCCAATAGCCGCCTCTCCATTCTCGACATGAAGATTGATTCCAAGCCTGGTTATGGTGAGACTTTCGCTATTGGGTTAGCTTCTGGCCTCACATTGAAAGGAATTTCCTCTGTTTTTCCTCATGTTCTTGGAGCTTTTGGTCAGATTTGGAACTCTGCTAGGAATGTGACTAAGGATTCTCCACCTTGATTCTCTTTCTTTTTCTGTTGTTTAGAAAATTTTCTCCAATTTGGTGGCATAACACCGTAGAAGTGAAATTTTTGCATTATATTTGAACAACATTGTATGTTTCAATTATTAACAAGATGGGTTGTTTATATATATATAATTGAGAAGTTCGAAATTTACTCTAGACAAGCAAAAGGAGCAGGGGAAGAAAAAAGGAAAAGTAAAAGATTCGATTATTGTGGCCTTTCAAATGTTGATTTCAAATACAGATTATAACATTCACTGTCAGTAACAGCTACTTCCCTAAGTTCTTTAGTATGGCTCTGCTATTAGTTTCATTTTATTCATGTATGGTGGCAGAAAGGGGTTGACTTTTATTGGTTTGTGATTGATTTTCTCTCTAACAGTTTCACAAATTCTTGCTCGAGTGTGTTTCGATCTTATATTTGATCATGTACTTATTCTTCATGGTTTTATCGGTAGCAAGCTCCAAGTTGATTTGGGATTGTTTTCAGCTACAGCTGGAGTGTTTAACTTTTATCAAGAGCACCTTCTCCAAGATCCAATTTCGGGATGCTAAAGATTTGGAAACTGAGGATTTTGTTATCTGATTGCTCTCTTTATTGTTGCTGTGTTTGTGGCTCTTGTCTGCAAAAATATATTGTTTCTGAGTTGTTTCGATGCTAGGTATTCTTGATCAAGTATCCTTGTTTTAATATATTCATTCAAAATATACAAATTACATGGGAATCATTTATAACATGTTATGCATATATAGTTGAATATACGTCAATCCATGTAGTTGTTTTGTTTTAGCGTTCTCAATTTGTTTATTGTGTATTCTTGAATGGAAATTATGGCAATCGATAGCTCATTAGCATATGTTGGGTGCTGTTATCTATTATGTTGTGTTCATTTTCTTAAGGTGTTATGTTGAGCACATATGAACCTTAGGAAGTTGCGAATTGTGAGAGAAATTTTAAGAAATAGATTGGAATTGTTTTCAGCTGCCGTTGATATTGTTTGTTTGTTAATGTGTCCCTTTACCGAGTAGCAGTTTGAGAATGATGCTAGCTCGAAATAGTTTGAGTTCTTGAACCTGCTTTGGTTACTATTTTCACTTTCACCTTTGTCCCTTTACCGAGTAGCAGTTTGAAACTGTTGCCGGTACAAAACAGGTTGACTTCATGAACTTGATGTGGTTACTAATTTCACTTCCATTTGTTTTCCCGATTTAAATTCGTGGAAATGACGTGTTGAAGTTGAATTTTTGGTGCTTTCATATGTTAAGTTACGTGAGGTTCTCTTTGCATCAGTGGGAATCGACAGAGAGAAGCTTTGGAAGCTAGATGTGACATTCATATTCCAAATTGAAAAAACAGAGATTGAGGAGGCTGCAATGCTAGAGAAACAAACAGTTTTGGTTGTCATCAAAGGAAAGATTACGCGTCTTCAAGATAGGTTTTAAGGAAGTTGCTCACTATATATATTGAAATAATGACTCAAATCACTTTTAGAAAATTTTAAAATAACATTTTCTTTCCAGAGTTGTTTTTTTGGGTAAATTTCACTAATTATCTTGATTGATTGATACGCAAAGTATTAAAACTGTGTTTATATTTTATCAATGTACTAAAATAGTTTCGGAATAAATTAAAGTGATACAAAATAGTCTTTTTGTCAATAATTTTTCAAAAACTGAAAGGACGTCATGTCATGCCGTGTTATTCAAATCTCAATAAAGTTTTGCACCAAACTTAAACTAAATTACACCTCAACAAATTCACTATGCTTTTAAAAAATCATTAACATAAAGGTTATTTTGTACCATTACTTTAGTCCATCGAGAGGCTACTTTGGTGCATTGATAAAAGTTAAGCATTGTTGTTTGTCAAAAAAAAAAAAAAAAAGTTAAGCATTGTTTTGATACTTTTTTCATGTTATTTAATAAAAAGTTTAAAACTTAAAAATACTACTTATAATGACATTTATTCAAGGGATACTTATAATGACATTTGATACTTTTTTCATGTTATTTAATAAAAAGTTTAAAACTTAAAAATACTACTTAAAATGACATTTATTCAAGGGATAATTACTTATTGATAGCCTTGAATTAACTATAAATATAAAAAAGAATCTTATTTTTAAAAACTCATTTGGTACCTCTAATTAACTATAAATACAAAAAGGACTATTAATTAACATATTTTTATAAAAAAATTGAAACTATCTTTAAAAATTAATTAAAAACTGGGAGTTATTTTTGTATTTATAGTTAATTAGAAGGTACTATTATGTAATTATCCTTAAAAATATATATTTTAAAAGAATTTCTAGATATATTTTGAAGAGAATTTTAGTTAGCACTACAGAGTCCAGCCCCTAATATATATTGGTTTTGATAAAATTAGTCATATGTTAATTTCTCTAAAATGCCAAAGTGGTTTTTTTTTTTTTTTTAGTTGATTACAATTTGGTTTTAAGTTAGTTTATTGATTGCTATTTGATTTTAAGATAAGTATTTGATTAAGATTCATTGTTTGGGTAAAGATGAGTTTCTGTTTTAGAATTTTTTTTAATATATATTCTTTTATTTTTAGAAAATTGCATTGATATTTGCTGATTTCATCATACTGTTCCAAAATGACCATTGATTTTTGAAATTGTTGCAATTTGGCAATTTCGTATCGCAAATTGTTCCAATCAACTATAAAAAAAAAATAAAAAAATAAAAAAAAAAATTCAATTTGGAATTTTTGAGAAATTAACATAGGATCAATTTTATTAAACCTAACCTATTATCATAGGTCCTAGTAATAATTAAAAATCTCTTCAAAATAAATCTAGAAATTCTTTTAAAATATATTTTTTTAGGGATAATAACATAATTGTAACCTCTAGTTAACCATAAATACAAAAAAGGTTCCCAATTTTTAAGAGTAATTTCAAGATTTTATAAAAATATATTACTTAAGTTTTTATTTTATTTTATTTTTATTTTAGAGGGACTTAGCCAGTTTTTAAAAATCGGAAATCTATTTTATATTTACGGTCAACTAGTAGCTACCAATATGTAATTACCCCTTTATTTAATGAATATGTTGAATGTAATTGTTAGGCTTATTGTTTTGTCCAACTTGGACATTTACTTAAGTATCTAGGACACACTGTTGGGACAAACATTCTCTAATTCTAACTATAATTGTAATCGTACATTTAATCAAAGGGAAAATTATATTTAGGTACCTTGTAGTCATGAATGTTCGATTTGTATCCCATAGATGAGTAAGTGCTCCCCCGTTGACCCAAATTCCATCTCTTCCAAAAACTCAAAACGAAAATGATGAATTTGCACTGCCCTACAACCTAGATCACGCAAAACCTTCACCGAAAAGCAACCTTTGTCCTCAGCATCGAGCTCAAGGACACCAAACGACACAAAACGCAAATTTGTGGGTTTCTACAACCCACGATACAAAACCCAGATTTGGGTTTCTCTGCAATTCCGGCACTAATCAAGGATCTGACACAACCCACCACTGCCCTTAATTAATTAATTTTTTTTCTTCAACTTTGAAAGTGTTTTTATGGACTTTTTATCTATATATATGAGATTTGAGTTTTTTATGTTTTGTTTTATATTTTATTAGGTTTTAATGTCTTTTTATTATTTTTGGTTAAGTAAAAATGGACTTTTCCTCGTGGCAATTAATAATTGGAGAATTATGGGTCAAGCCGTCAAGGTAAACAAGACTAAAGAGGGGCAATTTGGGAATTATTCAAGAAAAAGGGAATTACAAAGGATAATCCTGAAGGAAAGATAATCAGAGGATTCCTATGAGAGAAAGGTTCACCGAATGATTGCTATGGAGGGTAATCTGGTTCCTTCGAAAGATGGACAGACGAGATAATCATCTAGAGAATGATTCGACGAAGGATCTGAGACGGTGAATAAAGAGATGATGTCATGGGAGTTCCCCATAAATAGCTAAAACCACTTATATAATTTTCGGAGGAGTGAATGAAAAGCTCATAAAGGAGGTCACGAGAAGAGTTGGAGGAATCAGAACTCAATATCCAGCGGACCAAGCCATAACGGTTATGAGGGGAATAACAAAGTATCCGTTCACAAGCTGGATCTTGAAAGAGGCAAAGCCGAAGAACTTAAACCCGCAAATGTTGGATAAAATCGATGGGAAAAGTGATCCACTGGCTCACCTATTGCACTTTAGGCAAATGATGTCTTTGGAGGTGGTAACAGATGCCTTGACCTTCATGCTCTTCACTACAACTCTAAGCGAGAAAGCTTCTTCTTGGTTTAGTTAACTACCTGAATGATCCATTAGAAGTTTTGAATACTTTGGGCAAATGTTTCTGGAGAAGTACCACAACAACCGTCCTCAACAAAAATCAATGACCGATCTACATTAGGAGCAGAGATATGATGAATCACCAAGGTGCTATTTGGAAAGGTTCATGTAGCTGGCAAACTAGATCTTCGACCTTGACTCTCGGAAAACGACGAATCTCTTTGTAAGAGGTGTGATTAAAGAATCTCTAATCCATGAAACACCGCCCTAGGATATGAATGAGCTGAAGGCTAAAGCCAAGGAAATCATAAGGGTGATAGAGAACAAGCAACAATTGGTGAAAAGTGCGGCCATCTTTGTGTCGCGGAACAACACGACCATCAAGGGTGCAAAGGAAAGCAAGAGAAAGGTTGGGTCCAAAGTAAGACCACCTAGGCCTTATTCTAGAATTGAGCTGAAGGATAGGAAGCAGAGCGTCGAGTATTCTGAAAATGCAACGAAAAGATTTAGAGTGGAAGAAGAAGATTTTGACTGTATCTTTACAATACTGTGGGAAAGGATCTATGCCGAGCTAAAGGAACAGAATATCTTTTGGAAGCCAAGGCCATACAGTATTCCAAATAATATGAAAGATAATTTTTTTTTTTTTTTGCATTTTCCATGATGACTATGGGAACACATTGGCCACATGCTTGAATCTCTACAATCAAATTAAAAGCATGATGAAGAAATGGGAGCTAATGAAATACTTAAAGAGCAAAGTCTCGGTCAAACCAAGGGCGAAAGCATTTAACACCAGAGGATTAACTATCCAAGTTAGAAGTGCTGAGAAAGCAAAGTTTGGGGTAGTAAGGGGATCATCTCAGAACCTCTGGTTAGTCTCCTACATGCACAAGAAGCCGGAGGAAAAGGATTCTAAATATGAAGAATATACTTCCAAGAGAGTAAGAAATCTGAGAACCCTGGCCCTCAATCGGTATGTAAACACGATGTCCGGGGAAAGAATCCAACCCATGTTAGCTTTAATAACCTTCACAGATCATGACTTGGAAGCTGTGGATCTCCCACACTCAAACCATCTGGCGATTTAGCTAAGGATTGGGAATGCAATGGTCTCGAGGGTATCGATCGATGGAGGAAGTAGCTCGGATATCATCTTCGGAGATGTATTTTAGAGGATGAGAGTTAATAAAGATTTGATCTCTCTAGCCAACACGCAAATTCATGCATCTAATGGGGAAAAAGTCAACCCAATGGGAACAATTGCCTTGCCATTATATATGGCAGATCTGGCCCAGATGGTACCTTCTTCATAATTGATACCCCACCCCCTGACAATGAATGTGATAATGGGGAGGGAGTGGATTCATGCAGTGAAAGGAGTAGTCTCAACCTTACACCAAGTAATAAGATGCCAGTCTCCTAATGGGATGTACACAATAGACATTAAGGGGGACCCAATTCATAGCAGAAGGTGCTACAACGTGAGCAATAGAGGTAGGATCCAAAGGTTGTTTAAGGTGCAAATTAAAAGATTTTACAAGGCAAAGGCAAAGGTGGAGGAGGAACCGAAGGAAGGGGATGAGAAATGACAATTAAGGGGCTACCTTTCGACATATTTGAAGAAAGTAGAAGATGAGGTCGATGAGCTTGAAACTACAATTGAAGAGCTCGTAGAAGTTTTCTTGGATGAAAATGACCTGAACAAAAAAGTGCTAATGGAAGGGAGCCCTATTAATGAAGGACGAGAAAGAAAGATTGATAGACTTCCTGCAGAGAAATAAAGATGTATTTGCATGGTCACATAAGGATATTCTAGGAATTGATCCTGCCAAAGCAAAACATTGCCTCAATATAGATCATACCTTTCTCCCATTGAGACAAAAACATAGAAGGTTTGTTCGCAAAGAAATAAGATTGTCAGCAACAAATTTGATAGATTATTGGAGATAGATGCGATGGAGCCGTGCCAATAGTCACAGTTGTTATCCAACATCGTAGTGGTAAAGAAGAAGAATGGAAAATGGAGGATTTACATTGACTTCACGAATCTCAACAAAGCTTGCCCAAAAGATAGTTATCCATTACCCAAAATCAATCAACTTGTGGATGCAACCGTTGGATATGAAAGAATGAGTTTTCTTGATGCATACTCAGGATATAATCAATTCCAGATGAATGAGAGTGATAGAGTACACACAAACTTCATCACCAAAAGAGGAATTTATTGTTATCAAGTAATGTCTTTTAAAATGAAGAATCTCAATGGATGATAAAATCCTTTGAAATGTGCTTTTGGGGTATCTTCAAATAATTCCTCGGTCATGTAGTAAGCAAGAGAGGGATTGAACCAAAACTAACACAAGTCAAAACTCTCTCGGAGAAAGAAGAACCAAAGATAGTTAGGGATGTTTAGAGCTTAGCAAGGAAAGTTGCAACACTCAACCAAATTATCTCGAAGATGTTAGATAAATAAAAGCCATTCTTCCAGAGCATTAAATAGTCAACAACTCTTGAGTGGGGAGAGGAAAAAAGCAACACATTCAAAGAGTTGAAGAAAGGCTTGAGCTCAGCACCCATTCTTTCAGCTTTAATAGAAGAAGAAGACTTATTCTTGTACTTGGCCATATCAGAAGTGGTGGTGAGCGCAGTGTTAATGAGAGATGAGGAAAAGATGCAAAATCATGTCTTCTATAGAGTAAAATACTTCTAGATGCTAAGACAAGGTATAACACGATGGAAAAAATGGTTCTCGCATTGGTGATGGGAAACAAAAGTTGGGGCATTACTTTGAAGCTCACATCGTTGTTGTAATGACGAACTACCCAATAAGACAAGTGTTGGCAACGCGAGATCTTTAGGGGAGATTGACGAAGTGGGAAATTGAATTAGGAGTTTATGACATTAGGTATGCTCTGCGGACAACAAAGAAAGAACAAGTGGTGGCAAATTTCCTAGTAGAGATTCAATCCTTCGAGTTGTTGGAAAAAAAAATCATGACTCTACCAGAAGAGGCAATGAAATGGGTACTAAATTCTAACTGAGCATCAAACAATAATGGCATAGGAATTGGGGTGGTATTGGAATCATCATATAGAGTCATTGTTGAATAGTCATTTTGATTGGAGCAAAAACTTATGAACAATGAGGCAGAATACAAAGCATTGATCTATGGGCTGGAAGTAGCATTGAAGTTGGGCATCCAAAACTTGAAAGTCAATATAGATTAAGAGCTAGTATCGGGGCATCTCAATAGGAAGTTTGAAATAAAAGATCCCCAAATGAAGCGATATCATGACAAAGCTCAAAACTTAATGGCCAGTTTTAAAAGCCTCGAAGTCCAAGCAACGAAAAGAGAGCTAAAAGGCAGGGCAAATGCATTAGCAAAGGGGGCAGCCTACAGATGTTACACCAAGAAAAGAAATTTGAGTGTGGGTCTGGAAGTGAATACGATTAAAGCATCAAGTAATCCTTCAAATGAGGAATGTTGGATGAAGCCAATTATTGATTGTTTAGAAAATTCCATCCTGCTAGAGGACAAGATTGAAGAAAGGAAGCTAAGGTTGAAAGCTGCAAGATTTACAATTATAGAAGGAGCATTATTTAGAAAATTGTTTTCTAGACCATTGGCTCATAAGAAATAATGACGAGATACTTTTGGCCTTTTATGATGCAAGATGCCCTGATTATGCAAAGAAGTGTGATAAGTGCAAAAAACATACACCTCTTATTCATCAACATTCTGAACTGTGTCATTCAATAGTAAGTCCTTGGCCCTTCGCAATATGGGATTTCGATATCATAAAAAACTCCCTACGACAAAAGGTGGAAAGTGTTTTTTGTTGTTGGAAATGGATAATTTCACCAACTGGTTTGAAACTAAAGCTTATTCTAATTTCGCAACTGATGATGTCGTCAATTTTATCTGGAAATAAGGAGTCGATGCCTAAGTAGTTAATGGGGACATATTGTAAATTTATTGGCAACATGTCTACACTAGTTCAAATCCAACTCGGCCCAATAATTCGCCAATCCCACCATGAAATGATATAATTCTTTGTTGTTCTCATGAAATGTGCGATCTCATCCCAATAGGACAAAAGAAAAATTATTCTATGGTGTACCACCCTCAAGCGAATGGGATGGAAGAAGCGACGAATAAACTAATTGTCGGTAATATCGGAAGAAATCTAGAGGAGAAAAATGGTGGATGGTTGGAAGAATTGCCAAAGGTATTATGGGCTCAACGAACCACCAAGAAAAGGGTTACTGATGAATCTCCATTCACTCTGGTGTTTGGAACATAAGCAGTTCTTAAGACTGAAGCAGGATTGCCGAATTTAACAACACTGGTTGTGGAAGATTTCAAAGGAAATCAAAGGCAATGGCTAGGAACTTGGATTTATCAGAAGAGGTTAGGAAGTGTGCATAGATTAGGAGAGCAACCTACTAGCACAAGGCTCACGTAGTTTATAATAAGAAGATGAATGTTTGAAGGTTTGAAAAGGTAGAATGGGTGCTCCAAACGATTCTAGAGGTGGTCAAAAAAGAGAATTTATGGGAGCAGTGGGAAGGACCTTTCGAGATAAGAAACTTTCTAGGGAAAGGACAAACAAACTTACCAATGTTGATAATCGGAAGGAAGTTCCTTGGATGTGGAATGCAATGTATCTCAGAAAATATTTCCTTTGAGAAAGAAAGAACTTGTAAAGAAACAAGGGGGAGCTGTATTTTTTTTTTATTCGGTTTTGTCCTATATGGGTTTTCTAAATTAGGTTATTAATGAGGATGCAATTGAGAATTCTTTTTCATTCGGAATAAGTTTTATGCTTTGGATAGTAAGTATAAAACAAAATCTGAAAATTTGGTGACCTCACGATCCCTTTTCAGATATGCTTCGGATAGTAAGCAAGAAAAAAAGCTTGAAAACTTTGTGACCTCGCGGTCCTTTTTCAAGTAGAATGAGTTTATGTTTCAGAAAGTAAGGATAAAACAAAGTTTGAAAATTCGGTGACCTTTGTTGGTATCGAAATGTGACTATGCTAAAGTGCAAGTATACACTATCGTGAACAAGTAATAAAGTGCAAGAGAGAGATCGTACCCATGAGGATTGAGATTGGTTATATTCTAAAATCCAAATTAATTAATCAATTTAACTAAGA
>WUAT03226555.1:0-11417 GCA_010015005.3 Ulmus americana | reverse complement strand
ACAAGATTAAAAAATAATTTTATGTAAAAGGTGGTGTGGATATTAATAATATAATGTAAAAGATGGTGGAGATAAGTGTACGAAATGATTAAATATGTTAGATGATGTAAAATGTAGTGTGATTTTAATAATATAATGTAAAAGGTGATGAGAATTAGTGTGTGAAATGATTGAATATAATGGATGATGTAAAAAGTGATAGGGATATTGAGGAGAATATGATAAAATAATTGTTAGAATAGAGAAAAGAACGTGTTTTTTTCTAAATCACAAAAATTCTATAGAGAACAGGTAATTAAAGAAATAAAATCCATTTTTTAAATAAAAAATGAAATTTAAAAAAATAAATAAATAAATTTTTTATTCAAATTCTATAATAAACAAAATTATTTCTGTTTTCACTATTTTCTCTGTTTGAATCGTAATTCAGATTCTAAAACAAACAAAATTATCTCTGTTTAAATTCTCAAAATAAAAACTCAACTCAAATTCTCAAAATAAAAACTATGTTCAAATCGAGATAATACAGCTTGAGTACTATAAAGAACAAGCCCATAATTTAGCTAGAATTACTATCTATAAAAAGGAGTAGTTTGTAGTCTTTCAATGAACTATTTTCTTCTCAGAATCATGAAAATGCCAGTGCTTGAGTCATCTTCTAATTGGAAAAAAGTTAAAGTTGTTGGTTCTGGTTTTTTTGCAAATGTGTTCTTGGGTATTTTAAGAGACTCAGTTGGTCTTTCCATGTTGATAGCTATCAAAAATGCATTCCTTTCAGAATCTTCCTCTCTCCAAGACGAAAATTAGATCTTTAACAAATTTAAAGATTGTTCAGAGGTCATGAAGTGCTACGATGCAGAGTTGACCATCGAAGAAGGAAAAACAAATATAATTTGTTTTTCGAATTTGCATCAAGAGGAAATCTCACAAATTTGATTAAAAAAAAAAAAAACTCAAGTGGTTGCATTCCAGAAACAAATGTTCGAAAATACACCAAAATGATACTAAAAGGTCTTTGCTCTATCCATACAAGAGCCTTTGTCCATTGTGATCTAAAGCCATACAATATTTTGGTCTTTTCATCAGTCCAAGTTGGAGTTCTTCCATAATTTAAGATTGCTGACTTTGGACTAGCCCAATATTATGTGGTCAATCCAAATCAATCTCCAACAATTATTTATCCGAATAGTTTTCCTGGAACTCCGTTGTACATGCCACCAGAATTAATGTTTAACAAAAATAAACCTTCATTGGAGATAGATGGTCATTGGAATGTATTGTGATTAAAATTATTACAGGGAGGAGAGCATGGCAACCGAAGCTGGATATAAAAACTATTAAGATTTTTCTTATTCGCACAAATAGAATCCCACACATTCCTGAGATTATGTCACCGACTAGAAAGAACTTCTTGATGAAATGCTTGGTTAAAGATGCATGAAAAAAGTGGTCAGCCTTTGATCTATTAGAACATCCGCTTATTACTGATGATCAAACTCAAACAAGCGGCCTTCAACAAAATCAGAATCCAAGATCTTGAAGATAAGGACTACGCCAAGGATTTCTAACTCGATGACAATGCAGCTGCCCGAAAAATGTAACAACGAGTTGTGCTCGAGAAGAAGTGAAAAACAAGAATGGTTATATATATGCTTGAGCTGTGAGACATTACTGACCTAAAAAAGTACTCTAATTTTTTAGTTACTTGGTTGTCTAGTAAAATATATATATATATTATAAGCGAATGATGGTGTTTTGGTATTTCTTTTGGATCTTTTTGGGTCGGATTATTATTTTACTTAAAGATTTGTGATTTATTTGTTCTTGCATAAATTTTATCCAAGTTGTTATTTAAAAGCTATTGTTCGGTTTAATTTCTTATTAATAAACATTTTATTTTCATTAATAAATAAAAAGCAGATAACTATTTCACTATAGAATATATCGCCAAGAATTAAAAGACTTGCAGATACACTAATATTGAAAAATTACTTTACTAGCAATTTTATTTCAAAAAATTACCATTACTTGTTTTCTTGGTCTTCCATTTTTCTTACAATTTCAAATTAAAGTCAAATTTCTAAAAAAAACGTTGAATTTTGGTCAATTCACTAGTACTCTTTAACAGAAAAATTATAAAAATTCTCTGTTTTGTTAGGAAAGAAAGAGAAAAACCTTAAAAATTGAACATGAGCCATGTTGTGAACTAACCTTGGCTGATAATAAAGTCGAATCTCCCTAGCTTCACTGGAGATGAGTGGTGGTGCTGGCGGCAGCAGAGGAGCGGTAAACACTACCCAATACTACCAAGGGTTTTTAAAATAGACAAAACTATCTGAATTTTATGCGATTTTGTATATTACCACCTGAATTCGGAAAATAATTATTTTTTCACCCGAATTTACCGTTCATCGACTTATGTGACAAAACATGTGACGGACATTGATTCTATTTGTCTTTTTCCACACTAAGTTGCCCATGATTATTTTTTTTAAAGGGCAATTTTGGAAAAAAAATTATTTTTCTTTTATTTTCCTTTTCTTTCCTTTTCTTTCTTCTCTTTTCTTTTTATTTTATTTTCTTCTTCTTTCCCACCCTCCCCCACATTATTCCTTCTTCTTTTTTACCCCCCAAATCGATTTCCAACCCATCAAAACCCACCCCCATGCTACGGATCACAAGCCCAACCGTCTGCGGATTGGTTTTGTTGGTCGTGAGTTGGTCATCGTTCCCCCCTCTAGTTTGGTAGGTACAATTGATTTGGGGGAGAAAGGTTAAGGGCATAAAGTTGAATTTTTTATTTATTTGATTTAAATTATTTTGGTTTTTAATTTTTAGGGTTTTGGTTCGTGGTTTCTGTTTTTTTGTTGTTGTTGTTTGATATTGAATTTGAGTAGAATTGGATAGTAGTTTGGAAACATCTGAGAGGGGGAGTATTGTTCAAGAAGCTCCCTTTCATCGTAATATTAAGTAATTGGGTGACAATTCAATAGGTGCAATTTTGTTGCTTTTTTGAGTCATTTTGGTTTTTTTAGCTGAATTTTAACTTGTTTTCATATATGGGTTGTGGATTGTTGGGTTGGTGAGAAAAGTGAGGGAAAATATGTAAAATTATAAAATCAATTTTGTTTGCTTATTGAGTTATTTGCTAAAGCTTGTTTTCATATTTGGGTTGTGTTTGTACGTTGAAGTTGAGGTATTTGATGCATCTCAATATGCATTTTTAGGCAAAAAAAAAAAGTTGTAGAAGAAGAGTTTTTTTTTTAGTTGAAAAAAAAAAAAACTTTTTGTATTTCTAGAAATGCCCCTAAAAAATAATCATGTGCAACTCATGTAGGGAAAAAGACAAATGGAACTGATGTTCGTTACATGGTCTGTCGCATAAGTTGATGAACTATTTGGGTGGTAAAATGATTATTTTCTGAATTCAGGTGGCAATATGCAAAATTGTGTATAGTTCGAGTGGTTTTAAATATAAAAAGCCTTTTTAACACACTTTGATACTTATTTATGTAATTATTGTAAGTCCGCTTTAGTGAAAAAACTTCAATTTCACGAGTTTAACAATAACAAGACCCACCAATCACAAAAATTGTCTTATCAAAAAGAAGGGAAAAGAGAACGTATCAATAATCACATATTAAAAAATAAATCAAAATAGAAAATCTCTATATAATGGTTATGGATAGTTACCAAATTGTGAAAATCTGAGTTTATCACATTGAGGAAATCGTATATCCATTAGAGATGTGACAAATTCATATTTCTACAATTTGGCAATTACCCATACATATCATATAGATTTTATTTTACTTAATATATAATTATTGATATTCCAATCCTCACAAAAGTTAGAACTTCAAGTGGTTATCTTTTTTACTGGATCAAAGCTATAATTATTTACTATTTCTTCTGTGGAAAATGTAGAAATATATGAACAAAATCAATCCGTGTCATCCAAACCACACAGGCAGGAGTTTTTCTAACCAACTCATTCGTACACATATACAAAGCAACTGGATTTATTGCTGCAGTTAATTCTATACCCAAAAATAATAAAATAATAAAAATAAAATATAATGAAACCCCTCCTCTCTCTGTAAGAAATTTTAAAAAAAATAAAAAACAATCACTCTTCAACACGTCAGATTAGACACTTCTATTTTCTGTTTCCAGTTTTGCGTTTCATATCAACTGGAGCTGGATGCCTCCCGCTCCGATGTGGGACTCCGTTGGTTGCTTTCCGCGAAGGCGAAGGGCCAAGAGAAGAATTAAAATTCCTGCTGCAAAGGTTTAACTTATATTAGATTTCAAATAAAACTAAATACGTAAATGGAAAAATTTTATTTCTTGAACTAAACAATAATCTGGTATCCTAATTTTAATCTATTTTAACAAATAAGAAGAAAATGAACATAGATCAAGTTCATATCACCTTAGTTCTGGGCTTTTTGCTGGCTTTGCATTAAGTTTCTTGGTCTTTGACTCAATGCCATTGGGTGTGCCAGTAAGTTTGGTTTGATTGAATTGCCAAAGCAAATCAGGTTCTGAAGAATCACTGGTAGCAGCATCAAGATCATCTATCTCATCAGTACTGACACCATTGAACCGGTTGCCTCCCATGAACATGTTATACGATTGATCCGGGTATATCTTGTTAGAATCTGGTAGATCTTTCTGGTATAACACGTCGGCCAAGTTACCATTTTCTGCTCCCCAACATGCCAATGGGTTTTCCACCCGGTTAACCTCTTGTTTGTTCACCATGACCTTGTCAACCCACTCACCCGAGCTCACGTCTCTATCCTCTTCCACATAGTTCTGACCAGGACTATCCACTGGTGGCCAGGGAGGTGAGTTTGCAAGTAGCTCATCAAGATCAAAGCTTTGCCTCTTTTGCCTTGAGGCAGCATTGTTGCGATGCTGCAAAAATTAGTAACGATTATAACACCAAGTAAATGAAGAATTGTAAAAGATAACAAAGCAAAGTTTACCTCTATTGGTAGCTGCCAGCAAGCATTGTGATCACTCAACATATTTGCACTCTGAAGCTTAGAAGGAAATGGTGACAATTCACTAGCTTTCGGCCTATACTTAACAGAGCTTCTAGATAGAGAGAGTTCGTTATGCTCTGATTCCTTATCTTTCCTCCCTAATGCTCCCTTAAGACTAGCAATCTGGTAAAATTAGAAGTTCCACAATCAGTTACGTGAAAGGGTTGATCTTTGAAGTGGAGAGTTACATACGGAAGAGAGAGGTTTAAGAAAAGTAACCTGTTCGTTGAGCTCTTTAACATCTGAACTATCTTCGTTCACCTTGGCAGCCCCAAGTTCAACTGTAGCAACTCTCTCAACAAATTTAAGTGTACTTATTGTTTCGTTAACAGCGTCGAGCTCAGGACTTATATGAACAAACATTAATGCTTTTGCCTATCCACCTACACTCGATAAAGTTCCAAAACATTGTCAGAGGCCCAGAGCATTAAAAAAGGATCAAGGAAAAAAATAATAGAGAACAAAAGTGTTTACCAAGTGAATCTTGGAGTAATTGTGTGAGTTTGCTATTCCTATAGGGGACATGGGGATTCCTTTGAGCAAGGGAAGCAATTACATCACCCAAAGCAGAAAGAGACTTGTTAATATGTTGTGCCTCTTTCAATCTGTCTCCGGTAACCTCAGACTTGTCAACGCTCTCGCTCCCAGCTAAGTCAACAAGAAGCATACAGCCATGTAGAATAGTTCCAGATGTTAAATCCCTTCCTTGAACATGAACTGTCAAGCAACTGCATTTTGATGAAAGTTAAAGCCAGCTAAATGTGATAGTGTCTCATGAAAAACTCAAGCATAACATGCACAAACAAAGAGAAAAGGGTAAGGGAAGGACTAGATTCCGACCTGTGAGAACGACTACTATGGCCATTTAACGCTGTTGCGCCAACAAGACGATTCCTTTGTCCGAGATTCATCAGATTTATCACATCAGCTGTTGATGATACTGGAACAAGGTTTGCATCGGGTACACTAAGTCCTGTCTGAGAACTGTTACGAATCTCTAATGTGTTAATCATTAAGGAAAGCCACTAAAAGGAAGAGTGAGCATCGTCTTGAAAGCAATTATTTCAGACAAATTTGCATAGTTTTCTAAGAAAAAGAAGTTGAACCAGGAACGAAACTTGTGTAATGAATTTTGGCTTTGAGAAAAATAACTGATATTGTTCAAGATTTCATGGCAAAAAAAATGTAAAAGGATATCTTTTGTTAGTCCCATCAGTAACTAGAAGATCTCTGACTTGCTCATTATAGATCTCAATCATCTGGACAGCAACATCATAGCGAAAAGTGTCCTTTCTCTGGTCTTCTAAAAGAAACAAATCTCCCAATGCCCTATAATTAGCAGCTCAGCTCTTCTTTGTTAGATCTCTCGGTCCACTCTGGAATGTAAACAAAACAATAAAGGTTAACAAAGTTTGAATGTTTTTTTTCTTTTAGCATTCTTGTACACAAAATAGTATATGGATAATTTGCATTTATAACCTACCATAGTGAAAGTTTTTCCGGACCCTGTTTGGCCATATGCAAATATACAAACATTGTAACCATCAAGAACGGAGCGAATAAGCGGCTGCATATCAGAGAAGACTTCCACTGCAAGAATAGCAAAAATGAAAAGTATTAAAACAATATTAACAATGTAACACCATGGGAGAAAAATCTGAATGAGAATCTTACTAACCTTGGGTCGAAGATGGTCCAAAGACTTTGTTAAAATTGAAGGATCTGCATCCTTTCCCATGCTTTGAAGGGGTGTTAATGGTGATAATTCCATCTTCTATATGATCCACAGAGCTCAAATAGTTTGGCTGTTCAGATAAAAAGGGTCTCACCTGACAGTAGACTCTGATACTTCCTATTCAAAAGAACAAATAAACAATAAATCCATTTTAAAGACTGCAAGATGCTCAGACTTCTGCCAAATATGATAGTAGAGTTAGCCAAACGACAATCTTATTACCTTTCAGATCTTGTACTTGATTGTATAGCTTCCGGTTTTCCTCAAGAACTCTATGATATCCAGAAGCAGCATGAGCTAGACCGTGTATGTGCAAACCTAAAAAAGAAAAAACCAACCGAACCAACACATAAAAATAACGAAAGTTACTTGAAAAATGCTTCCTTCCCACTTCAGAAAAGAAAAATAGAACATGTTTTAAAACAAAATAAAAATCAATTATGATCCCTACCAAGATTGTGGAACTCTTCATGAAACTTCATTTGCATAAATTGCATTCCAGCTTTTGTAGTATGAAGAGTATTCTTTAGTTCCTGTGAAAACATAAAAAATAGTATAAATTCTCTTTTAATTCTTTAAAATTACATCAGTAACACAAAAACTCGGACAAAATAATTAATGGGGCAGAATGTACATCTTAATTGTTCCTACCAGTAAATCTTTTTGCTGTTGATCAAAAATTGTTTGCTGTTTTAGCAGCTGGCATTTTGATTCCTCATTAGAAACGCAGTTCTTTTGAAAACACTCTTTCTTCATCATGTTGGCATCTTTTTCATTCATCTAAATTATCACGACGACATGAAAGTGAACGATAAAGCTGAAGTATATCAACCAAAATGCTGAGTAAACAGTTTAAAGAGAAAATATCCAAAGAGTACCTTTTTATAACCAACAGGGGATTTCATTAGAAACTTGTTTCCATGAGAAACATGCATATCTCTTGGAGTTGTTTTGGCCTGTGAATTAAGTAAATGCATGAATAAAAACTCTTAATATGATCTTCATTATGTAAAGAAATTTCTTTATGACTATTTTAATTCGAAACTAACATACCGGTTCATATTGGCTTGCAATACGTTGCTCAAATTCCTCTGCAACCTTACTTAGAACAGACTCCACCAACTATTGAAAAAATAATAAATAAGGAAAGTAAATATTAGAAACTACCAAGAGAAAAGATGACATTGGCTCCTATCATAATTTATAAATGGAAGCCTTGTCCTGAATTCACTTAGGAAAATGCTTCAACGAAAACGTGTCATTTAGAATCCCAGCTAAAATCATTTTTTTACAACATGACCAAATTCCTAGAAGCAACAGGCCTGTCTAAATTTTCCAAGTTCCAAGAATTTATAACCAATTGCAGTCATTACATAAACGCTTACAATTGGAACTTCCTCGGGCTTCTTATCTGACAAAAGTGCACGAACAAGCATACTCAAAGAATGAGAGGTAGACTGCAAATGTGCAAATAATGCATGGAAAACCTCATGTCAGTATTAATCCCAACTTCACAAAGAGACAGAAGTATAAACAAAAGAGCCAAGCTTACCAACCATTTTATTATAATCAAGGTCAGAGGACAGAGCATTCAAAGACTTTTCTGTAATTGACGAGTTCCTTGATAAAGAATTCGTAAATGGCTCTGAATTTTTTCTAACAAAAGATTTTGTCGATGTGGTAACCTTTACATTTCCACCAAATTTCCATACTCCATTTCCCCCGCTCTGTTTCCAGTCAGAGTAGGATTTAAGTGCCAGAACACTATTTACAACTCTTGCAGATTTCCCTCCCTGTAAAAGATGAAACATAGTTATCACACAAAACATCCCATTTGCACATCTCCAAAACCAAAGTACCAATTAGGATAGATTAAGGAATTTACTTGTTCCAAATCAGATGCCTCAAAAGTAGGAATCCCCAACTCCTGTATAGCCACGAGGAAGTTCCTAACATTTTCAAAGTATTGAAATGCAGACAATGCCGCTCCATCAGGAATCAAAGCAGCATCACATGGACTTTCCACAACCTGAAAAAGTGAAAACAATTGCTTCAGGTAAATATGTCATACTAACACAAAACTGAAAAGATTGAGATCAGATTCACCTTCGGCACAGCTCCAGATTGAACCTTATTGAGGACATTGCAAAGGATAATCCCACTTCTAAGTCCAAGCCTAAACTCTTCCTCAGATGGCTCAGCAGGCAAATCTTTCCCCGCTACAACTCCGACCATCTTTCTCAGCCACCCAGCAGCTTCATACCTTCTTGATGCTGAAAAAGATTTTAGCTCATTCAATATTATTCTCAGCTGCTTACAAAAACAAAACCCAATTCTCCAAACTTTCCAAAAAAAAAAAAAATTAACAATTGAAAATTCAATAAAGTTTATTAATAAAAAATCGAAAAATTGGAGGATAATTGGTGATAACAGTAGCTATGGTCTACACATTTTTTCCTGGTAATTCAAACACTCAGATGCTTGAATGATCAAGCGGATCAAAGGAGAAAAAGTAGCACGTTGATGTAAAATTAAAAAATTAAAGAGCACTAAAAATTATAAACCAAGCAACGAAAATCGATGAGAAACATGCAAACAAAACAGAGAAAGTGCAAGAAAAAATCAAAAATAAATGGGAAACTCTGTGAAAATCCAAAATTTGCCGTTGTGTCAACAAAACTATGAAGAATCAAGTACCAGCTTCCTCAGCTCGCCTGGAGTCCAAATCAAGATCCCTATGGCGAGACCCGTGTTGCTGGAGTACATCCTCCACTAGAGAAGTAGCACAAAACGAGAATGTCCCCTCCGCCATTGTTGCTTCCTCAACAAACAACAATTCCTCCCTCTCAAGCACCAAAAATTTCCAAAAAAAAAAACTCAAAAAATCTGTAAGAAAAAGAGAAATTATTGCTCTTTACAGATGTAGCTAAAATTGTAGTTGATGATGAAGAAGATGACAATGAGATTTCTTTGTTACCAATTCAGAAGAAGACTCACATTCTCCATGACCTTTTGCTTTTTTTTTTTTTTTTCTTTTCTCTTTTTAGCTCCCCCTTACTTTTATAACACACACTCTCTCTCTCTCTCTCCCTCTCCCTTTCTGAGCTTCTCTTTTCCGAACCTGAACTCCGAACCTACTTCCGAGACTAACCACTTCTTTATAGCAAATATTAAAAGAAACTTCCCACCAACAAAAGCAGCACCATTCGCCTTTAGCGCGTGTAATGTACGCGTCACTTGTTTTGGTTTGGAAATGTTAATGAGGTGGCGTGTCAAAGTTACGCGCTTCAAAAGTATTTGAAGATAGTTCTGATACATTTTGCTGAACTATGTGAGTTTTATGAACTTAAACGACATACATACTTTATTTTTTCTAATCTCACCTTAGTGTTGCCATTAATGAAAGTAGTGATATCAATATTTTTTTCCCAAAAAATTTAAAGTAATAAAATTAAATTATGGGCTAAGAGAAATACTAGGCCTACTTAAAATAGTGATTGCGATGCCTATTTTGTCTACTATGTCCTTTAAATATCTCCTCTAAAAGTTCAAAAATGTTTTTATATCGGGGAGAAATTAAATTTTGATACCTCGACAAAATGATTTAGACACTGAATTCTGAAAAATAACTAGATACGTAAAAAGATATTTTTATCCTTAAGAAATGCATTTTTAGTGCTCAAAATACTTTTCATGTACCATAATAAAATTTGTATAAAATAATGTGATAAGTTTTGATATTTTTTAAAATCATAGATCATTTCTATTTTGCCCAACTAGAGTGCACCAAAATATAATTATCCCTCATATTTAGGCTAAAACTACGTTTATTTTTGGAGGTGGGTGGCGGTCGGTTTTGTCCATTATGTTTGTGCATTTTGTATATAAATAGCACAACATATAAGATTCAAAGAAAATAGCACAACATATCATGTAGGATTGCTACTTAAATACTCTTTGTTTATTATTTTTTCTGAATTCAAATGTTCAAGCACTTTTCCATGGAAAAGGAGGGAAGGGTTCTAATAAAAAAATAAAAAGAAAAAAATTGGAGGGAAAGAATACTAAACCAACCAAAAGTAGGTTTGGATGTGACATTTTAAACAATTTTAGGAGTAAGAGTCTAATGAATTTATGGGGGCATGTACACCTAAACTTTTTTTTATGGGATAATTATATTTTGGTATCCTCAATTTAATTAAAAATACAAAAAAAAAATTTAAATTTCAGAAAATTCAGTGGGGTATTCTCAGGTTAACCATAAATACAAAAATAGGTCTACGTTCATATACTTTTTATAAAAATTCTGAAATTATTCTTCATTTAAAAAAAAAAAAAAAAATTTCCTTCAGATCCCCTTATTCCCTCATTCCTACCCATTACATCTTTCTTCTTCCTTAGATATCATTTTTCTCTCATACCTACCCAACTCCTCGATCACCTCCCCCCTCCCCATCCCCATATCCAAGTGTCTTCCCACCACCGTGACGCAATGGCGACCTAGTCGCTGACCCACCTGAGACGCAACCCACCACCGTGAACACATCAAAGATAAAAAAAAATACTCAAAACAAAAACCAAAACAAACTCAATAAAACTAAGAACACATAAGAAAAAAAAAAAAAAAA
>WUAT03226445.1:0-11419 GCA_010015005.3 Ulmus americana | reverse complement strand
ATATATATATATATATATATATATATATAGTTTTATTCAAATACTTTTCCGAATATTTTCGAGTTTGCAGATTATCTTAACCACTCAAAGTTATTGTTTAGTGAGTGACAAAAATTGCACTTCACATACAACGAAAAATATCATTTTAAAACAATTTATTTTACTTAAGTCATTAAATGACAAGTTTAGTAAAGTTAAAAGACAATTTTGAAATATGAAATGACAACTTGCAAACTCTAAAAAAAATTTGAGGAAGCATTTGAATCATTTTATTTAGTTGATCACTTAACATGACGAATTATCATTAGCCCATTTCTCCCAAGACTTTATGAAATTGAAAAGATAATTTCAATTTGAGCTAAATTGTTTTACCCAATTGTTCTCAATCATTTTGTGCTTTCATATGTTTGGTGTTTCAAAGCTATATAATTAGTGATTTTTTTCATTTAATTCAATGAATCTATATATTTTTCTTTCTCATTCTTTTATACATGAACTTGGGATCTACCCTACCCTACCCTACCTAATCTATGTGTTACTTTTGGCATATTTTGATGTGATATTAGATTATTACATGTCTTTCCTTTCTAAAACACTGCTACTTCAACTTCCAAAATGGTCTCTAAATTGCCTAATTGTTGTGTGGTTTCCATTGAGATGGTTGGTCTCTCCCTTTCTTCCCACTAACATTTCTTTCAAACAGGCATAATGGTCATTAATATTGCTTGAAAAATGAAGATCTACACTTCAATTCCATAGCCACCTGCGAGCTCTTCTCTCCACTCGAGGAAAAAATGTAGAAAAAGCTTCACAGTGATAATTTCGTTTTATTTTCATGTCGTTTTTAGTTCACTAATTACAAATGCCACATCTAATCTCAACCCTTTTTTAGCTACAAAGCATAAAAGCTAGTTCAAGGAGGGAACCAGAGAATCATCACAAGTTTCCTCTTGTTTTCTCTTTTTCTCCCTTGCTTCCTTAAGCTTTTGCTTTGATATATTCATGTAGGCTTAGTTTTTGGCTCTTTTTGGTTGGTTCAAATCTATAAGAAACAATGAAGAAATCTCCTGTGTCCCCAAAATATGAGACAAATGATTACCAAGGCAATGAGTATGATCCCCATGCGGATTTTTCCCAGGTAAAGTTAATGATCTTGGTTGATATTTTCTCATTCTCTTTGTATTTATGTTCAATTTTAGCCAAATTTTTTATAAGAAAAATATAGTTGGATCGTATTCTCAATCTGTTGTTTGAATGCTGATACTCTGTTCTTTCGAGGGTCTTCTTCTTTCTGTACAACAAACTGTACAGTTTCTAATGTTATCCACTTTAAACCATGATGATGATCAGTTCTTGGAAGAAGCTAAACACCATGCTGGAAAAACCATGACCAAGAGCTCATCAGAAAAACCAGAAGAAGAAGCTGGAAAGGGAAAACAACAAGAGAAAAAGAAGAAGAAAGTGTGGAAAGTTCTTCTTTCGCCGTGGTGGAAAGGTGACCAAAAGAGCAAGTCAAAGCCTGAAATGGAACCATACACCAATTCTCCTGTTTCTAACACAAAGCAAAGATTATTATCAAGTCCAGTTTATATCAGAGGGAAGGTGACAGATGGCAAGCCTCGTAGAACGACATCTGGACCTATCAAGGGTTTTTTCAGCACCTCAAAGAAAGCAGACAATGATCAGATACCCTATGTGAGTCTTAAAAAACTTGGAGGCTCTTGTGCTACTACGACTTATGGTCCTCTTTATTTGGTAACTTAGTTTGGATTAGTATCAATGTTCATGATCTGACAAAAAAGTTGGAAACTTTAGGATGAGAGCTTAGAAAACAAACCAACATTTTTATGGAATCCAGCTGAGTTCTCAATTTTGAGCTTTGGCTGTGATTTTGAAGCAGTTTGAATTAACTTACTCAGAAAAAGGTTGGAATTTGAGCTTAGTTCTTTGGTATATAACTCATGCAAGTCTTGACAAAGTGGGTATTTATATTTTTCTTTTTGGATACGAAATCTTGAAAGTGATTGTTTGAGGCTTTTTGCCTTTGTGGAAGTAAAAATATATTGAAGAGGTTCTTTTAGCCTTTGGGGGAAGTAAAGTGATTGTTTGAACTCATGTAATTCCAATACTGCCGACCATTATATATTTTGATTAAAAAACAAGAGAGCTGCAGAAAAAACACTTTCTTTATAAGCACCAGTAGAATCCACATTCACATTTATTATTATTATTAAACAACTGTTAATGGATGTTTATGAATTCCCCACAATCTGGGGGGCCATGCTTTTGCATTATTGGTATCTGCTGAGAAATCTTCTTACTGGTTTTATTTCAATCTAGTTTAGAAGATTGATGAACTAAAGGGCAAATCTTCCTCAGTATAAGCAATCAAACACAAACAAGAAAGACAAGAATGAGACTATTTTTAGGCTTTAACAATATACAATTGTTATAATCTGTTTCCCAAAGAACAAATACAAATGACTTCTTTGTGAGAATGGCAATAAGAAAGACAACCAACTCTCTCAAGCTCCATTGTCAAACTTAACATCTCAATAACAAAACGATATTGGGCAAATGACATGCGGATGTTTTAGTCCATCACCAGAGAAACTTCAACCAATTTCTCTGGGACGCTAGAAACCAATAGCAGAAAACAATTCTTCTTGTTACCAAAACGTTTCTTTTGGTATCTTCTTGACTTGCTCCAACAGCAAAAACGTCAATTTTGCAGAAACAAGTTCTAACTTTGTGCTCTTCCACCTTGCTCAACATCAACAGAACTGGGACTACGAGGACTTGCTCTTTTTTCTCTACTCAAAAGCCTCTTCAATGATCTTAGTCTAGTAGTAACAGGGGACTTCAAATCATCCTCAACAAGCCTGCCAGCCGAAGGCGATAAAGAAGACGATGAAGGGTTCTCATTGGGTATGTCAATTACCAAAACTCCACCTAGCCTACTTGAAGCTGATGAAGAAGAAGTTGGAACATTGGTTTGAGAAGGACCCTCTTCCAAACCAGAGTTACCAGAGCTAACCTGCATTTGATTCCCCCAAAACAAGACGTTTGTGGGGAAACTAGGAGTCTCTGAAGAAAACCCAGAACCCAAATTATCTTCCCTTAAGCTCTCTGCCATTGAAGAACCAGTAGAATCAGAAGAGCTTTCAAGACCAACTGAGTCTCTACAAAGTGGGCAAGTGGAGTGGGATTGGAACCACATATCTATACAATCAACATGGAAGCCATGGTTACACTTGGGAAGCAATCTAGCTTTCTCATCAGCAACAAGCTCAGAGAGGCAAACTGCACATTCTAGCCCTTCTTTGAAGTCCTCTGGGCGATAAACCAAAACGGGAAGGGATCGGAGAACGGTTGGGTCCAGCCCTCTTCGCAGGGTGGCAACCGTCGGATCTTGCCCGGGAGCGAATACGAAACGGCGGCGCCGGCGGCGGGACTGGTTACCGGACTCCGGCGATTCCTCAATACGCCACCAGAACCATTTTCCGTAGAGATGGATGAAAAGGACGAACACAATCACAACGAAGAACATTATGATAGCAATCACCATGATTTTTCCAGTTAATTCCACAGCCTTTGAATCGTCCAATGTTCGACTAAACCTGTTAGAATCCCCCATGGTCAACGAACCCAGATAAAAATTCGATCTTTGAAATTCCAAGATCAGATTTTTCTTTTTCCTTAGAAAATGAGGAGAACCCAGATGAAAATTGGCTTAGATTTGCTTACCCAATAAAGGGTTTCTGTTCTTGTACTTTAATTTCAAGACTAAAAAAAGACCCAGAAAAACTCATAAAAAGACTAGTAGAGAAGGTGTAGAGAAGAAGATGAAGAGAATTTGTAGAGGCAAAAGGAGAAGAAGTTGGACTTGTTCTTTAGGGGGGAGGAATTGGGTTGGAAAGAACTTGTTGGTCTAATTTGATATGGACAGAAGGCAAAAACGTAAGGGAGTGTTCAAAGAAAGGAGGAGAGAATCCATAGAAGCATCAACTTGGAATTCAAAGACTTGGACTTTCTTGAAAGAGAGAGAAAAAAGATACCATTTTTTTTCCTCTTTTTTTTTTTTTTTGGGTCTAAAGATGACAATTGAAGAAGACCCTCAAAGTCTTTTCTTCCATGACACAAATTTTCTTCCACGGTGCTCTCTTGTGACGCCTATTATGGCTTTTAATCTTCCCGCTAAATCTTGATTATTTTATTATTACACTATTTCAATCTAGGGATTTTTTTCCCTTTAGCAACCTATGGTTTCATTTTTTTTCCTCAAAAAGTACCTCTATTTATCAGTAATTATATTTAATCTCCCTGTGGTTTCATTTTATTACATTTTGGTACCCTAGGTCAACAAAAGACAACATATTATTGATCAATTTTTCTAAAAATTCCTAAAATGCTCTTAATGAACAAAACAAATAATAATTAATTAAAATAATAAAAAAACCTAAACTAAAAATAAAACAAAAAGGAAAACAATTTTTTTTTGCCCAATCCCCCTCCGGTTAGAACCCACCAAATCTGATCCCCTACCCCCCATCTCCGACCTACAAACACCGGCCCCCAACCTCCTCACCTTCCCTTCTATTTCTCTTTGAACAACAAAACCCAAATCTTTGAGTCAAATTCATTGTTCAACACAAAAGCAGCAAAGATCAACGAACCACAAAAGTTATAAAAAAAGGATCGGTAGAATGAAAAAATAAATCTCATCAGATTTGGTTGCAATGATGATCAAGAGTATTTTCAAACCCATTTCCCCTCCTCTATTCGATTTCTTCTGGTTTTGGTTCAAAATTTCATCTTTTATTTGTGTTTTTCTAGGATTTCTAAAAGTTGATAGAATTTAAAATTGTGCTCTTTCATTGTTGTTAAATTGGAACTCTTTCCGTTCTACTAGGGCTGATTTGAAGTTAATTTTACAATTGAAATGGTCTTTTTTTGTTGTTGTTGAATTTGCATAGCGAACTATTTGCTTTATTAGGTTTCCAGATAATGTTGAAACAACTATAAATTAATAAAATTTTATCAATTTTCTTTTTGGGTAATGTTGAAATAGTTTTAAAACTAACTTTTTGTTTTTTAATGTGATGATGATTCTCCTAACAAATTTCACTCTAGATAATGATATTTATGTGTTGTATCCTTTTTTTTTTTTCCTCATTTTGTTGAGTTAATTTTTTTAATGATCAGAATAAATTTGAATATGAAATTGAAAATGAAAAAAAGGAATTTTAAGTGTGAATTTATTTGAAGTTTTTTTAGGAGTTTGTTTGGATTTTTGTAGATATTTTTGGAGTTTGATTGGGTTTTGGATTTGAATTGTTTAGAGTTGCTAATGGGAGAGAGACGGGAGGGGTAGCCAGAGGTGGTGGGGATGGGCATTGGAGGAGGTGATGGGTTGTTTGTTTTGTTTTTAATTAATTTAAAAGTGTAACGAAATTATTTAAATTATAATATAAGGGTATTTTGAACATAAATAGATCCAATATACCAAAATATAATAAAATCGAACTACAGGGAGATTAAATACAATTAACAAAAAACAGAGGTACCAAAGTGAAAAAATCCCTTTAATCTACCATATAAAACTCGAGTACAATCACCGCTCCAAGTTACATGCATCATGTTTGGCGCTAAAAAGAGAATAAAATTGAGAAAAAAGAAAGCTACATTCGTCATAAGCTTTCATAGCAGCCGAAAGTAAAAATCTTTTTATTGTTCTATTGTACACAATCTTTTAGTATACAAGTATTGTTCTAGTTATCTATACATATACTGATATTTTGGTAACGCGAAGATGGCTGACCAAACAATAACTACCATTAAGTCTTATGACTTTTCGATTGGTCAGCTCGGAAGAGTTCAAACTTTGCCTGGTCAATGGAAAAAAACAAAACCATTTGTGGTTCAAAGAATGACCAATTTCGAAAGTTTAGTTTTACCATGCTTTTGACGTGAAGCATATCTTATCGAGTGTTAAATGAATGAACCTTTTTTTTTTTTTTTTGAAGGGAAATGAATGAACTTTGAAATGTAACAAAGAAATGGGAATGGGAATTGGGTGGTAGACAAAAGGATGATGGTTGAATGTTGATATTGTACCATTTTGATAGTTCAATTGGTCAAATTTAGGATGAGATTTTGGGTGTGGGTGTTATTTTAACTTCCAAGACTGACTTTTCGGTCATAGAATCTTCAACAAAACGCCTTCTCGGTTCTTTCAAGGATTTTTGTAAAGGCTAATGGTCTTTTATTATTATTATTATTATTATTATTTTTATATGTATAATACTTGGGTTTCTAATTTAAAATAGGGATAACTATATTTTAGTACCATCAGATTTGATAAAATTATGAAAATTATCCTAGGTTTTGAAAATTTTCAAATAGAGACTTATAATTTGTGTAAATTACATTTTAGTACCCTAAGCTCGATTGTTTTTTTTTTTTTTTTTTAATTTCAAAATTATCCTTGAAAAATTAATTAAAAATTATTATAAAAAAAATTATTCTTTTTATTGTTTTCTTTCCTTTTTATTTTTCTTCTTTTTTTTTTCTATTTTCTTTTCTCTTCCCTTTTTTATTTTCTTCCCTCTTCTTCTTTTCTTCTCCAAATCTCCTCTCCTCCACCCCCTATTGGCCTCCACTCTCACCAGCCCTCCATCCTCCCTAAGTCAGAGACGACTTGTAACCCAACTGTCACCGGCTGCGACCCAGCCCTAACCACTACCTAGTTGCAACCTACCCCACCCCCAACCTCTCACCCCTCTGGCGTCTAGTCCCTCGCTCGCCGCCATATTCTTCGGCTAGAATGGCATGTATCTTCCTATGTGTTGTCCCCATTCAACTTGTTTCCCACCACATCGCATTTTTCTCCCTCGTGTCTAGGTTTCCTTCCCCATGGCTTTGATGGGATTTTGATCTGGAAATAGTCGTTGTTGGGTCGAAGATTCCACGCCATTTGCAGAGAAGAACAGAGGAATTTTTGGTCTTTCTGTAGGATTTTTTTTTCTTTACAAAGGGATTATTGAAAGGTGTGGAACAGATATCCTCAAATCGATTCCAACCCATAAAGCTTTCAACACGTATCTGCTTTATCAGTGTTTGATTTTCTTGTATTTGATTATTTTGATTTGATTTTATGATTTCTTTGGATTGATATTTTGGTTTTGATTTGGTTAGATATGGGTTTGATTTGGTGATCTAGGTTAGGGAGTGGGTTTATTTTCCTTTTTTTTTTTTTTTAGAATTTGCAGATTGAATTTGAGTTCTGATAAGGGAAATGTTGATATTTTTTGGACTTTTTTTGGTGGTTTGGGTTTGGTTTTCTGTAATTTACAGGTTGAAGAAATAGAGAAGAAGAAAAAGAAGAAGTTTTGGGTCAGAGGTTTTGATCGGCGACGAGGCTTGGATGGTGACGAGGCTTGGATGCCGGAGAAGATGAGGTCAGGTTTGGGGTTGGGAAAGAAAATGAGGTTTTGTTTTTAGTTTTTATTTGTTTTAATTTAAAGTTTTATTCATATTTTAAATAATTTATATGTTACAAATTATTTTTAATGTAAAAGTCAAAGGGTAATTTTGGTATTTTCAAAAAAATGGTGAATTCAGGGTACTAAAATGTAATTTACACAAATTATAAGCGTTTATTTAGAATTTTTCAAAATTTGGGATAATTTTCATAATTTCATCAAAACAGAGAGTACTAAAATATAATTATCTTTTTAAAACAACATACCAAAAACTGTTCAATAATAGTCGAACAAGTGCAGAATGTTAGGGCGAATTAGAAAAATTTAGATAGAGTCGGATCTAAATATTGATTAAGTAAGTGTCTTGTAGTAAGAGAAGTAGTACGTGGAAGGAGAGAGAGGGCAAAGCATATACCACTTGAACTTTTATTTTATTTTATTTATAATATAAATAAAAGTTAAACGCATGCTATTTAAAAGAAAATAAACCTTTCGTAAATGATAAGATATAGGATTATATATTATATATTACATTTTTAATATGTATTTTGTGGGCTAGGTGTGTGGTTCATGATGAGGCCGGAGGAGGTGTGTTGATTGCAAGTGTATTTCTAGCTATCGGGGCTTTATTCGTTGGACATACACAATTGATGGCTCTACTTATTGGTCTTCAAATAGTGCTAAATTATAATTTTAGGGAGCTTCAAGTATTTAGTGATGCTCAATCTAAAAGTGAATTCTTCGGCGATGATTGCAAATGAGGATGGAACTTTAGTCAATGATATCAAATCTCTTTGTAGTTATTTAAATGTCTTGTTGGTACGACGTCGAGAGATTGTAAAATGGTGACAAATTTTTATTTTTATTTTAGTGGTTTGAACTTATTTTGTTTGAAAGATTGCAAATGAAGATGGATGATATCAAATCTCTTTGTAGTCATTTAAATGTGTTGTTGGTACGACGTCGAGAGATTATAAAAGGGTAACACATACTCTTTTGTTTGTTTGTTTGTTTTTTTTTTTTTAAGTTGTTTGAACCTATTTTGTTTGATCGATTTGAATAAATTGGATTGACTTACAATAATTGCAATCTTAACTGTTCTTGATTAATAAAATTACAGTTTTACCGATTAAAAAAAAATGTAATCTGTGGGCTAGTTGCAACATTGTCCCGTGGATTATCTATATACATTCTTTTTTTTTTTTTATCCAAGATCAATGTATAACACCTAATTACCACCTGCTTTTGAATTTGGAGTCCAAGTATTTTTGACTTCGTTTCTTTTTTTTGTTGAACTTTTGGTCCCAAATTTTGTTTTACATTAAAACTCGCGTGTGCTATCTTTAAAAAGTTAAAGCGGGTAGAAATACTATTATTTGTTCAGAAAGGGGGAAAGTTTAGGAATAACTAACACATTTGAATATGACAAAACCCAATCAAATTTATTTATTTGTATTACAAGGTAGTTGATGGCCCTTACCCCAATTTTGGGCTTTTCGATTTACCAAAAAGAATCTCCAAAAGTCAAAAAACAAAACTTGGCTGTGGGCAAAATGATTGAAGCTGGAATGATTTTGATGCCCATCATCACCATAATTGATGGCACTTTGTTTTTTTAGTTCAAGCGCAAAAATGAACTCGTGACTTTTTTACCTTAACTTTGTTTTGAGCCCAAAATCTCATCTATAATAGAAAAATATTAAAGATTATCTCTGATACTTGGTAATTGGTATTAAATTTAGTTAGTTAATAAATCACAACCAATAATTTCTTTAATATTTTAGAATGATTGAGCAATCTTGGCATGTTCTTGTATTGGTAATAATCCCATAAGAAATCATCCACAAATAAAATAAAATAAAATAATAATAATAATAATAATAATACAAGAAAAAAAAATATCAACTTGCTCGTGTACCTGAGTGACTACAATGATGCTCAAAACAACATTGCAGAAACTTCGAAGGGCTCATCTTTTGTCTTTTTAGAATTGAACAAATGTTTCTGATTAGAATTTTTGGCCATATCTCACATGATAATGTTGGCCATAAAAAAAATTAAACCCATAATCTTAAAAAATATTATTTGATATATAACCTTATAATTCAAAAAATAATTAAATAAAGAATTATTAATTATTCATTGATTTATAATTAATTATTTTAATTAATAAATCAAAAATTAATTAAAAAACTAATATAACTAAAAAAATTTGACATTTATGTCCCCTCATTCCCACCACTATCTTCTTCATTTCTCTCTTTCTCCATCTCAATGTTTTGTCATTGAAAAGAGGGGAACGAACGACAATGAAAAAAGCGTCGGTAGACAGAAGACAACAACAGATTTTTGCAGAGAAGGTAGTTGGTTGAAGTATTTGAAGTGTTCAAGTTTGTGTGTTAGTAAGGTGAGTTAAATTCATGCTTTTAAGTGTTTTTTTTGCATTTAATGTTAGATCATAGTGGTTTATCAAATTTATAGTGCATCTTAATGTGTAAAATTTGGATTTTTTGAGTTTTAGAGGTCAATTTTTACGTTTAGTCGCAGATTTGTATGAACAGATGGCACGACTGTATAATCGTGCAAATTAGTAATTTACAAGCAATCGCGACTACAATAGTCAGTCCACACATAGTCGAGCCAATTAATATAGCACGAATGTGTAAACCTCGAGAAATTTAGAACTCCTTAATTACTAATTTTGTCGTTAATTTGATAAATTAATCAACAATATTTGTTGAAAAATTGTTATGTTCGGAATTTACAAAACCGAATACTATTGGTTACAATTGTGTTTATAATAATACAGATAAGATATCAAATCAAGTAGAAAACTATAATAGAAGGCCTAGTCTAAAACAGAATCCATTCGAGTAAAATCTCGACGAAGAAGGGTATAAGAATGTTGTTAGTATAGAATGGACAACAAGGAGATCCTCTAAGTTTGGAAACTAGAGAAAAAGATCTGAAAATAAAACAAGAGTTTAAATTAAAAAGATTGAAAGCACTATTACCCGTAACAATGAGACAATCGAATTATTCGATTGTCAAGTTCTATGTGCAAGGAAACGAACACATGGAAATTATCACTTTAAAATAGTGACACAATGAATGAATTTAAAAGTATACCAAAAGTAAATACAACTAAAAAGAACATGTGCACATACTCATAATCCGATTACCAATCATAATATTATCGTGACAATTTTTACTAATATTATGATTTTGATATATATATAACCTTATTAAAGTTTTGAGAAATAAAACGGGTGTAGATTATTAATCATACCGCCAGAGCACTATTATTTTAATTATTATTATTATTTGAAGTAGTATTATTAACATGATCAATATCAATATTATTGATAGTGTAATTTATATCGTTAATTAAGTTTTAGTATCATTATTATTAAATATAATTATGGATACTACTATTACCGTTAGGTACTAATAACATCATTTTGACATTTAGAAAAATTATAATTGCTATCTTGATTTTTGCTATTATTATTAATTTTTTTATTTTAAGGATTATTGTGTATATATATACTAAAAATGAAAGGAGAAGTGATCATATTTTGACAAGCTTATTTTGTGAAAGTAGGGGCCGAAGCCCAATTGAAGTACCAATAATTAAACAAATATATATATTAAATGTATCAATGGTTTATATTTATATATATAATGTGCATATTTTTTATGGTATTATCTCTATTCTGTTATCTTCATTCAAATAAAAATTCTGTTCAAATGCTGTTCTTTATAAAACTCTATTTTCGTTATAATAAAAACTCTATTATTTCCATTCAAATAAAAATTCTGTTTTCGTGATTCAAAATTATATTTTCATGATTCAAAACTCTGTTTTCATCAAACCACTTTGATTATATATTTTTTTAGAAAAAAAATTAAATATATTTTAAAATTCGTCCATA
>WUAT03226334.1:0-11420 GCA_010015005.3 Ulmus americana | reverse complement strand
ATTAGTATATACAAAAATAATTATTGAAATAAATTAATTGTTGAGAATTAATAGAAAAAGAAAAAAAAAGAATATTCTAAAGAATATTTTTTTTAATGTAATATTTGGTGTAATAGATTGGAGATGTAATAATAATTTGGTGTGAAAGTTGCACTATTTTGATGTGAAATTTACACCAAATTAATATTTATGATTGGAGATGGTCTTAGAATTGTTTCAAAAAAAGAAGAAAAAAAAATTAGTTACTCCAGAAAAAACAAGTAAACCACATTCAATTTTCAAATTCATGTATAGAATTATACATAAAAATTTCAATTTCATTTTCATATGTAGAATTATACATAAAAATTTCAATTTCATTTTCATATGTAGAATTATACACAAAATTCAAAAATCAAATTCATATTTAGAGATACCCAAAATTCAAATTTTCTTGTCAAAATCAATAACTATGATTAAGATCCTAACCAAGCAAACAACTCATCAACATGAGTTTTGAGAAAATTATGCTTAATATCATTTTCATCAACTTATCTTTGTTTATCTCATATTGTTTAAATTTTTTTTTATCATGTTTAAAATATTTGTATTCTCATTTTCAACCTTCTTAGAATATCAAACCAAACAATATACCATAATTTGCGATGAGCATAACATTTTAAAATTATTCAATACAATAAAGTCCCAATTTTATAAAAACTCAAAAGCCTTTTTAGAATATCAAACCAAACAATACACCATAATTTATGATTAACATAACATTTTAAAATTCTTCGATTTGATAAAACCTCAATTTTATAAAAATCAAAAAGCCTTTTTAGAATATCAAACCAAACACCACCTAATTTACTATAAACATAATACTTTAAAATTCTTCAATACAATAAATTTTCAATTCTTCAATACCACAAATTCTCAATTTTATACAACCCAAAATCTTTTTTAGAATACCAAACCCAACAATGAAGCTTTTATAAATAAATAAATAAAAACCAAGAAGAGTCAAACTCTTTTGGCAAGAAGTGAACCAAACGGGTAAATATTTGTCCAAATAAGGATCGGATCAAATTTTCATCTAATTTTTAACAAAAGAATATATTAAGATTTGTATATATTTAATTTTCATTCTTTTATTTTATGTATTTATTTAGTTTCCCTTCAGTTTAGACAATATCCCGTTGATATGGGATCACAATAAATTAGGCGTACTATTAGCTTAGTATTTACTCACATTTACTCACTCTTTTACTCATATTTGCTCACTCCTCTTGTATATGTATACTAATTTTCCATAGAATGAAAATTAGAAAATCATTCTACAAATTTCTTCCTTTTCTCTTTCACTTTTCTATGTAAATTTAATATGTGTTAGAGCAAGGTGATCAATTTCCACCAACACCTCCAACATCATCCCTAGTAACATCAGTTTTTCGACTTTCTCATTTCAAACATTATATCATCAATAAAAACGATTCAATTATGGATTCTTCAAATATGTATTTCATTCATCATTCAGATCATCACGGACACATGATTGTTCCAACAAAATTGAGTGAAGCCAATTGTCAATAGTGGAGCAAATCCATGATTCATGCCCCTCACAGCCAAGAACAAAATTGGCTTCGTCAATGGATCCATCAAACCGCCTTTAGAAATAGAGCAGTCCATCGAGCTTGCCTTATGGAATCAATGTGATAGCATGATTTTTTCTTGGCTTACTCATTTGGTGGAACCCGACCTAGCTAAAGGGGTTCTTTATGCGAAGATAACCTAGCAAGTTTGGGAGGACTTCAAAGATCAATTTTCTCATAAAAATGAGTCGGAAATTTATCAAATTTAGAAATCCTTGGCATCCCTTTCACAAGACAATATGACTATCTCAGTTTATTATACAAAGCACAAAGGTCTATGGGATGAATTGGACAAATATAGAGCCATTCCTATTTGTGACCAATTTAAGTCTCACGTTGAACAAAGAGAAGATGATCGGATGATGCAATTCCTTATGGGTCTTAATGACACTTTTAGTATTGTTCATAGAAATATTCTCATGATGTCACCACTACCCAACGTTCGCCAAGCATACTCCCTTGTTATTCAAGATGAGACACAATGAAAAATGATATCTGAGGCCACTAAGAACTTCTCCATTGTAGCAGCATTTCAAAGCCATCAAAGTAACAAGCCCAAGGACAAGCATTGTGAGCATTGCAATAGGGATGGTCACACAATCGAGAATTTTTGCACTTTGAAGTTTCATTGCAAACATTGTGATAGAAGAGGGCATACTGAAGAAAGGTGCAAATTCAAGAACGGTACTTGGACTTCTAACAACTCTGGAGGGCAAGTCAAAGTAACCGATCTCGTGCGAATAGCT
Organism: Ulmus americana; assembly: GCA_010015005.3. Lineage (NCBI taxonomy): Eukaryota > Viridiplantae > Streptophyta > Magnoliopsida > Rosales > Ulmaceae > Ulmus > Ulmus americana. Next base: position 9,043 of record WUAT03226334.1, on the reverse strand, counting down.
CTAACTCTTTTCCTTCGACCAACGCAACGGAGTCCTCACAAAACACACATGGAAATAATTCTCAAAGCAACAATTCTATCAACTCTTATCATGGGTTATATGCTGATCAATTCCAACAAATTTCTTTTGCCTTATCCATGATGGCAGCAAATAACACCAATGGTAATAACAATGCTTTTGCAAATGCTGTAAGTTTGTCTTTGTTTTCTAATGCTTCAATTAATTCAATTTTTACTAAGCCTTGGATTTTGGATAGCGGAGCAACAAACCATACCACTTCAAATTCTACACATTTTACCAAAATAGTGTCATCCTCCACTCCCATTGTTAATTTACCCACTGGTTCTTTAGCCTTTATTACTTCCACCGACACTATTCATTTACCTTTGACATCACTCTAGATGATGTTTTGAATATTCTTTCTTTCTGCTTAAATTTGATGTCTGTCAGTAAACTAACCAATGCCTTAAATTATTATGCCATTCCTCCCTCCTAAACAAACACTCAGGGGCACATTTTTTTTTTTTCGTACAATTGTTAATGATTTTAGTAGATGCACATGGGTCTATCCAATGCAATATAAACCAGAAACTCAAAAAATTCTACAATCTTTTATTACCTTTGTAAAAATCCAATTTCATTCCTTTGTTAAAGCTATCCGGGTATATAATGGTTCTGAATTTATTTCAATGAAAGATTATTTCCAATCACATGGCATAGAATACCAACAAACTTGTGTTTACACCCCACAACATAATGGGATTGTTGAATGCAAGCACTGTCTATCCTCATCGTTGCTCGAGCACTTCTTTTCCAATCCAACCTTCCTCTTATTTTTTTGGGTGAATGTGTCTTCAACACAAATTATCGCATTAACGGTAATTCTCTCACCATTACTATCTAATAAATCGCCTTTTGAATTGCTTTATCATTGCCCTCCATCACTTGATCACTTGAAAGTCTTATGTTGTTTGTGCCATACCACCATTGTTCATCCCACTCAAAAATTTGACCCCCGTGCCAAATAATGAATTTTTGTTAGATATCTAACTAGCCAGAAAGGATACAAAATCTATGACCTGGAAACACAAATTGCTCCATTATCATCCTTCGAAAACATTCTTGAAGTATCTCAAAACCCAGAAATTCACCAACAAAAATCACCCAAACCACCCAGATTGCCACGGTACTATAAACCCGGATTCTCCCATGGCGGCGCCCAATATCTCATAATGCAGCATGAGTCATTCCACTTCTTCTCCACTTGCAACTGGAGATGAGGACGTCATGGCACCTAATTTGCCATGCCTCTGCGCACCCTCAGATATTGCTCCAACTAATTATTCAACAATTTCTTCTCCCGAGAAATCTTACACAACATCCCTGGAGATCGACACTCTCCTCTCAAACTCAACAAACTCTATTGATTCTCCTACTCAATCCCTTCACCACTTAACCCATTCCAAGCAAACCCCGACATGGCATAAAGACTCCATCCTTTCTGCTCAAGTAAATCATCAAATCTCGACACGAAGATCTGTAAAAGGTACTCTTTATCCTCTTTCTCTTTTTCTTTCTTATTCGCGTCTCTCATCTACCCATTCTTCTTTTTTATCTAACATCACAAGTCACAAATATCCCAATTCTTATGCTCAAGCTCTCATCGATCCTCGTTGCAAGAAGCTATGAAAACTAGATTAGAGGCATTAGAAAACAATAACACCTGGAACATGGTGCCTCTTCCTCCCAGTCATAAACTCATCGGCTGCAAATGGGTTTACAAGATCAAGTATCGTTCAGATGGTGCTATTGAATGTTAGAAAGCTCTCTTTGTTGCTAAAGGCTATACTCAAGTTGAAGGAATTGACTATTATGAGATCTTTACTCCTACTGCCAAGCTCACTACTCTTTGTTGCCTTCTTACCATTTTCATTGCTCACAATTGGTTCATTGATCAACTGGATGTTCAGAATGCTTTTCTCCATGGGGACTTACATGAAGTTGTGTATATGGAATCTCCACCTGGTTTTCGCTGACAGGGGGAGAACACTATTTACCAACTCAACAAGTCATTTTATGGTCTCAAACAAGCATCAAGAAATTAGTTTTCCACTTTTTTAGACACTATTCAGAAAGTCGTTTATCTACAATCGAATTCCGATTATTTACTTTTCACCAAAGCTTAAGGTACTTCACTTATGTGATTCTCATTTATGTTAACAATATACTTATCACAGGCAATGATCTTCAAGAAATGGTACGACTCAAAAGGTTCCTCCTCAAACATTTTCACATGAAGGATCTTAGTGATTTAAAATATTTTCTAGGCATAGGATTTTCTCAGTCAAAGAAAGGAATTTTCATGTCTCAAAGAAAATATGCACTAGATGTTTTAGAATATTCAAGATTTCTTTGTGCATGCCTAGACAGTTTTCCAATATAACAAAATTTGAAGTTTACTCTCACAGATGGATTAGTGTTGAATGATTCGACCAAGTACAAAAGATTGGTGGGTAAATTGATCTATCTTACTATCACTAGACCAGACATAGTATATTCCATCCGCACATTGAGTTAATTTATGCATGAGCCCAGAAAGCCACATTGAGATGCAGCTCTACAGGTTTTAAATATATCAAGGGTACATCTGGTCAAGGTTTGGTATTTCCTTCTATGAACAACCTTGCTCCTAAAGCGTATTATGATTCAAGCACATTGAGATAGATTGCCAAATTGTCCAATAGAAATTGCAAGCTAGATTGATTAGTCCTTCATACATGCCAACACACTTATAGTTGGCGGACGTGTTCACAAAAGATTTTGGAAATGACCAATTTGTCACGTCATGTAACAAGTTGGGACTTCTCAACATTCACTTTCCAACTTGAGGGGGAGTATTAAGATCTATATATATTTAGTTTCTATTATTTGTATATTCAGTAGTTACTTAGTTTTCCTTCAGTTTATGCAATATCCCGTTGATATGGGATCATGATAAATTAGGCATATTATTAGCTTAGTATTCACTCACATTTACTCATGTTGCGAATTGGGCAACACCAGCTAGATCTTAGATTCACCAAGAAGGACACAATAAACCAGAAAATGAATGCACACAAAGTATTCGATAAAATGATAGAAAGAAGATAATGTAAGAAACACACAAATTTACCGAGGTTTGACAATTCCCTACATCCCCATTGAAGCTCTACACAAGAAATTTGATCCACTATGTCAAGAAATGAATTACAAGCTAAAAGATCTTCCAATGGTGCTCAATTTAGGGAGAAAACACTCAAGCCTTACACCCAACCAAATCCAAGTTTACATCCTCTCACACGAAGGATTCTCAACAGAGAATCACTCCTAAATCTAGCCCACAAAATAGAGAGAATGAGGAGAGAGAGAGAGAGAGCACCAATGGAAATCTAGAAATCGAAAAGTAATGGGCAGAGGCTAGAACACTGTGGCACTACTATAGAATTGTAGAAAAACAAAGGAAAAACTCCTCCAAATTTCTTCCAACAAAAATTGCTTCTCATGGCTTATTCTAAACCTTCATTTGGGAAGATTATACAACAAATCTCCACCTCAATCTTAGCAAATGAAGAAGACTAACATAGTGGAAAGAACTTGTGTGTCTAAGCTTCATAATTACCATAATTATCCTAGTTCAATGTTAAGCAAATTCAAACACTCTTTGAATCTGCTCACAGGTAGCACTTTGGTTCCCATATCAGCTGGGTTGAATTCTGATGAGATTTTTTGGAGATTAATAATCCCTTGAGACACAACATCACAAATGAAATCGTAATTGATATCAATGTGCTTGGTTCTATCGTGGAAGACAAGATTCTTATAAAGGAAGATAGAACTTTGGCTGTCAGAATACATAGTGACCTCACCCTTGAGAAGCTTGAGTTCCTTCAACAAACCCTTGAGCCAAATGGCTTCTTTCACAGCTTTCGTAATTGCAATGTATTCAGCTTTGGTGGTAGAGAGAGTGACAATCGATTGGAGCTGAGACTTCCAACTAACACAAAAATCACACAAAGTAAAGATATATAAAGTTGTGGACATTCTCTTGTCTTTGTCACCTGCAAAATCCTAGTCTATATATCCCCTAAGAATTGCGCCTTACTTGCAAGACTTGAACATGAGACCTATATCACTGCTATCCAACAAATACCTTAGTAGCCACTTAATCCCTTCCCAATGTTCTCTGCCCGGATTTCTCATAAATTGACTGAGAAGAGTAATCTCATAAGCTACATTAGGTCTGGTACAAATCATGGTGTACATAATAGATCCCACAACACTAGAGTATGGGAAATTGATCATATCTTCCTTTTCTTCTTCGGTTTTGAGACATCATTCCGATGAAAACTTGATATGGCATGCGATAGGAACCGAAGTAGGTTTTGTCATAGAGAACTTAAAAAGTACCTTCTCCAAGTAGCTAGATTGTTTAAGGCTTAAGAACCCTATGGATTCTATTCCTTAAGATTTTCATGTCTAAGATTCTCCTTGCTTTTCCAATCTCTTTCATGTCAAATTCAGAACTAAGCTTATGCTTCAAACTTTTGATCTCCTCTACACTATCACTTATCAAAAGCATATCATCCACTTAAAGAAGAAGATAAAGAGCACCTTTATGACCTAATTTCTTATAATACAAACATGAATCATATTGACTTTTTTCAAAACCAACTGAAGTAATGAAAAAATCAAACTCTTGTACCATTGTCTAAGGGATTGTTTCAAACCGTATAAGGACTTCTTCAAAAGACACACCAGCTCTTGACTTCCTTTCACCTTGAAGCCATCTGGCTACTTCATGTAGATTGCCTCCTCTAAATCTCCATGAAGGAAAGCGGTCTTCACATCCATATGCTCAATCTCCCAATCGTTGTGAGCTGTCAAAGCTAACATGACTCGGATGGTTGTGTACTTAATCACTGGTGAGAAGATCTCATTGAAGTCTATGCCCTCCCTTTGAGTGAAGCCTTTAGCCACCAACCTAGCCTTGAACCTCACCAGATCTACCTTGCTCACCTACTCTTTAACTTTGAAGATCCACTTAGAATCCACAACTTTTTGATCCTTGGGCCTAACAACCAGCTTCCATGTCCCATTCTTTTGCAAGGATAACAGCTCCTCTTTTATAGCTTGTTTGCTTTTAAGAGCTTTCGAGTAAGTTTTGGGCTCTACTTCGGTAAGTCCTTGAAAAGAAAAGAAAAAAAAAATGGCAAAGGCAGTAAAGTCAGAATAACCAAATCTTTGGATTGGTTTTACCTGCCTCTTGGACCTATCTCTTGTGAGTTGATAGTCCGAACTCGGTGTGGGCATCTTCTCATGTGTTTCCTCTTGTTTTTGCTCTTCTCTTTCAGGTATTGGTTTTTGTTCTTTATCACTTAAGTGACTTGCATCCGATTGCCCCACCTCAATTTGAGAACTCTCTATGGGCTTGGCAAACTCCACCTCAAATTGGCACTCTCTTCTTCTTGTTAAGCACTTTTCCCTGCAATGCAATCGCTCAAACAAGGCATCACATTTTCCTTGAAAACAATATCTCTACTCACAATGATTTTATAGCCTTTGGAATCCTTCATCCAAAGTTTATATCCCTTAGTACCTTCTGGGTAACCCAAGAAAACACATTTCACAGCTCTAGATTCTAATTTGCCTTCATTTTGGTGAGCATAAGCTAAACAACTAAATACTCTCATATTGGAATAGCTTTTAAGCTTATCAAAACACATCTCATTAGGTATTTTCAAATCAATAGCAGTAGAAGGTGATTGATTAACTATATAGCAAATAGTTATAAGGGCCTCTGTAACGACCCGGGTTTTAAATGACTTATTTAATCCTCTTAAGTATGATTTGAGCCTAAAATTTTACGAATTTTGTTTTTCTAAAAATAAAAACATAAAACTTATAATAACATCAGTTGTAGACAAACCTAAGTTTTTGTTAAACGTAAAAGTTAAAACACTTGTAAATTCAATTATTAAAAAAAAAAAAAAACTGAGTAATCTACAGACTTTGTTTTCAAAGCTCTTTCTCTAACAAGATTGTTAAAACTACACACATTTCTGGAACATATTTTTTTTATAAAAATCTTATAAAACATATGAAATCACATTTTCAAAATAACGTTTGCGAATGAATAAATCCGTAAACAGGGCTGAAAACAAACTAACTAAACATGGTAAAGAAAAACAACAATCGTTGGTATCATCAGTTACCAGATGTTAAACAAAGGTCTCTGAAACAAATATTTACATACCAAAATTAAAGCTGAAAATGTAAAAAATTTAAACACGATAAAATAAACAGTTCATATACTTGATAACCTTTTGGAAACTTGTGCGGAAATAACATGCATGATTGGGTACCCATTCCACCTTCCAAAACCAACCACACTCGTATCTTAATTAAGCTTCAGAAATATGCTTACTTTTGGTGCCTACAACACGAACAGAATTCATAAGCCGAAGCCCAGCAAGTACAGTAATATCTCACAAAAATTGGCGCAGCACATTTAATAAGCATATACGTAAATAATAATGATGATTATGTCATGAATCATGAATCTATGAGCCTATTGAATGCAGACTTCCATTTATTTCATATATTGAGGTCTAGACATCTTAACGAACATTATCTAGACTCGAGTTCTAGGGTACAGGAATAGCGCACTGCTATCGAAGAGTGAAGGGGGAGTGACCCAAGTCCAACACCAGTCCTCTGGCCGAGAACATTCCATGTAGTGCCTCTATAATAGATCTTGAGTGAGGAAGGAATGACTCGTAAAACATGGCAATAGGAGACACTTTATTCCATTTTAGTCTCCATAACAACTAGTTCATCTTATAGTCTTCTTAACAGCATTAGTCAGATTGTTGAGTTAATGCATCTTAAATAATCGTGTGAGACTCTTTTTGACAGTTCTCTCCTTAAATACCTGACACTGTCCTATAATGCATGGCTATGACAGATGTTCAAATGAGCATATTATCTGGATGCAATGCGTGTAATTACGCATGCTTATAACATAGTAAACAACCAGATAATTCAACATAGCATAACCTAGCAGCAATTCATCCATCAGATATTTCAATCAACACAACAGAACATCAGATAATCTCACATAACCTAAATTACACTTACTGAATACATTGCACATATTATTTTGAAAAATCATTTACTCCGTGTTGTAATGAGATATGTGCTTACCTATCTGATGTGCCTCATATCCGTTCCTCTTCCTACGAATACATATTCTACTCCCATCAGTGTTTATAGTTACTATCAGTTATCTGTTCCGTAAATGATTTCCAAACAATAAGATTAACGACTAAAATGTCGTCATTCTATTAGCATAGAATCATACTCTAAGAATTCCGTTTAAATAATAAAATTTATAACATTTTGAATTCGAATATATTTTCGAAATAATTTTTAACTTGACAAAAACTTAGTTTAATATCTTGAAAACATTTTACAATCTCATTTGAGCACTAAAAGCATTATTTATCTCGAAAACCCCTATTTTCACATTAGTTTCAAAATAGACCCCTCTTTCTTCAATTTCCTAAAATCCACTTAATTTGAAATCAATTCAAGTAGAAATCACTTTCATTAACTCCTTAAGACATTATGGGTTCATCTATAGAAATTTTGATTCAAGAATGCATGTTTTGACTTGAAAATCAAAATTTCCTTTCTACCCCATTTCCGCCTAGGTTTACAGTTTACAGACCAAATTTGTAAAATTTAGAATTAATTCAATTTAAACTTTTTTTGGTTGAAACGAATGGAAAAATATCACTAACTTCTTGAATTATACCCTGTAAAATATTTGGATTCAAAAACATTTTCTATCATGGTTAAACGAGCTAAAATAGAGGGGACCAAAACAGGGTTTTTGGTCTAGCCCTGTTTAAAGAAGTTCATCTTTCTTTGTGATTAAATCCTTCAAAATCTTTCCAAAATAGACCAAGATAAATTTTTATACTTCAATGGATATCTCTAGGGTTTACTTGTAAAAGAAATTCCCCAATTTAGTGATTTTTAAACTTTGAAATAATTTTCACAAAATCCTTACTCAAAACCGAATTTCCAGTGAACACCCCTTCTTCAAAGTCCTATAACTCCCAAACCACACAACAAAAAATCTTAGATTTTTCCATATGAAAATATACATATAGAGCTTTCTAAAAAGTTAAGGAACATTGAAATCCAAGTTCTATAAGTTATATAATCAATCAAAACATCTTAGTCCAGAAAACTGTCCAAAACCTGGTTCATATACTTAAAAACTTTAACTTGAAAAAACCTATCTATTTCTACATAAAACACCATAAATTTCATCAAGTGTTAAATGAAGGAGTCTTACCTTTAGTAGAGCTCCAAAATTCCAAGTGAAAATCTTGAAGGAAAATTAAGAACACAAGTGTTCTTTGGGTGGTTATCGGCTAAGTGAAGAAGGAGATAAGGGATGAACACTTTCTAGTGTTTTCCACAATTGCCTTCTACTTTCTCTTTTTTTTTTTTTTACACAATATTTGCTCACCTTATGGCCTAACCGACCTTGTCTTCCATTTTTTTGTGGTTTTAAATATGCCACTACATAATACACTTGATTTTAAATCAATAAAATTTACACACGTCACTTTTTTTACCACATAAATTCCTCTTTTCTATTTCTTTTTCTCTTTTTTTTTTTAATATTTATTAAAATTAAAATTTAATACTAATAAATTATTGTATTTGCATAACAAATATTTCAAAATTATTTAAGATGTTATTCAAATTTGGAACACAAAGTTGAGAAAAAAGTTTATTAGCCGCAGGCGAAAAGCATTTTTGAGTATCACAATTATACACATAATTTTCCGAACATAAATTTCTAATAATGATTGCCAACTAATTATTAATTGCTGGCAAAAAAATCGGGTTATAAGTTCTAATTTTCCCGGGATTTACATTAAATACTACTAAAAATGAATTAGTATAAAAAAATGCCAAAACAAAT
>WUAT03226223.1:0-11420 GCA_010015005.3 Ulmus americana | reverse complement strand
ATACCCGTGAAACGACACTTTGTGGAATAAAATAACCAAAAATCACTCTTAAACTCATTAAATGTCAAGTAAAAGTCAATAAAATAAGTCGATAAAAATCGACTTATCAGTGACGGAGATCTGACACTTAAGAATGATGCGTAGAATATTTGAAACACGAAGTTTTAACACCAAAAGATATTAAATCTGGAACATTTTTTCCGTTAGGAATGATTGCATACCTTTTCCAAGAATGTTGAGGAAATGGTCATGAGGATGTTGGACTTGATTGTTTATTCGGATGTTCACTGTTCGTTCGGAAAATACGTACATTCGAAAATAAAATTAACGTGGAATTGATTTTGGATTCTGGGAAGTGTATCCCCCAAATTCAAATGGAACCTTGTGGGTCTATTCGGATTAAATGCCACTCCATTCGTAAATCATAAATGTTCCTAAAGCGTATGGGTCAACTTGGAGGTCGGAGCCCGTTATACCTTGGCATCCCAAGGGTTTTCGTTTGGCACCCAACTAACCTTTGGGGTTGAAATTGGATTCCAGGAAGAATGAGAATTATTTTGGTATAGACAGTATGTTGAAGATTTTGTAAAGGGAGCCTTTTGTTGACTGTGGATGGTCCGAACTAGTCTTTTTCAATAATGTCCCTTTTGAGAAGGGTTAAGACTTACCTTTGTTGATTACCTTATTCATGCCCGATGGTTGAATTACTTGTTCATATTGGAGTGGAGATGTTCTTTTGGATCACGGACGATCTTGCTTTCCGTTTATTCCTGATTTCGTTTGTTCATATAATAGAGTCTTATGGTCGGCCATTGACCATTCGATGCTTAAGTCAGTATCGATTCTTTGGGAAGTAGAAAACTTTAAATAATGAAAAATGCGAAAGCAAAGAATTTAGAAATAACACTGTTTTAGATGAGCAGCGTTCCAGCTGTTGTTGATTTTCCATCCGTCTTAAGTTTGAATCTTATAAGCCCTATTCCCCAATCTCTTGGTGATCTTGTCAGGGCCTTCCCAATTTGGCCCAAGCTTGCCTGCTCTGTCTTCCTTTGTGTTCTGGAATATTTTGCGCAGCACCCAACTGTTTACTTGGAAGGTTCTGGTCTAGACGTCTTTATTGTAGTACTTTACAAATTTCTATTTGTACGTTGTAGTCTGGACGGAGGCTAGCTCTTTTTTTTCATCAAGCAGGTATAATTCATGTTCGAGAACTCGATCGTTTGGTTCTTCGGAAGTGAATTGGTACCTTGCCGTTGGAATTGTTGTTTTGACCAGAATAATTGCTTCTAATCCATATGCTAATGAGAATGGTGTATCACCTGTTGAAGTGTTTGCGGTTGTTCTGTATGACCACATCACTCTGGGTAGCTCATCTTCCCATCATCCCTTAGCTTTTTCTAGCCTCTTCTTCAATGTGTTTACGTTATTTTTGTTGGTTAACTCGGCATGTTCGTTCATTTGCAGATGCCTTGGAGTTGCAAACTATAGCTTAATATTCCATTCTTCGCGGAAGTCTAGGAATCCGTGACTTATGAATTGTGAGCTGTTGTCCATAACAACTTCGTGCGATATGCCAAACTTGTAGATTATGTTTTTCCATGGAAAATTCTTTACCTCGGTATCGTGTACTTGGTGAAATTCCTCTTCTCCTACCTATTTGGTAAAGTAGTTAGTTGGCACCAGCACATAGATCCTCTGCCCTAGAGCGATTGACATCTTCCTAATGATATCCATCCCCCACTTTATGAATTTACATGGTGCTGACACCACACTCATGAACTCTGGCAATTGTTTGGGCACGGGCTCAAACCTTTGGCATTTTTCACATTTCTGTACGTACTTCTTAGAATTTACTTGCATTGTTGGCCAATAATATTTGATAATTAGGGCTTTATGTGCAAGACTTTATCCCCTGAATGGTTTCCACATTTGCCCTCGTGTAGTTCTACCAGGATATTCTTAACTTCATTCAGATTGACGCATGTCATATATGGTCTGGAATAGGACCTCTTGAACAGTCATTCGTTGATGATCGTGAATTGTGTTGCTTTTGCTTTGTTTTTTCTTGCTTCATTTCGGTTATTTGGTAAAAACCCATTACTAATTTAATCAAAACAAAGGAATGATCCAAGTTACCTCATGTGTAATTTCACATGTTTCTTTGTCGCTTGACTTCCAAATGGCTGGCCATTTGAGGAAGGCTAGCGGAATCATCCAAGGCTCTTCTGTTTGTATGATTGAACCCAAATTGGCGAGAGCATCAGCATGGCTATTCTTTTCTCTAAGAACCTGTATGATTTATGTCTCGTCAAAAAGGCCAAGTAGTTCCTTAGTCATCTTCAGGTATGTTGACATTCATATCCTTGGACTAGTATGTACCTTGATTCAGATTAATGATCAATTGTGAATCGCTAAAGATCCGGACCTTCATGATCTTCATTTTGATGGTTAATTTCAACCCCACGACCAAGGCTTTATACTTGGCTTTGTTATTCGTATTTTTAAATCTGCATCTGATAGCTCGTTCGATTTTGTCTCTGCACGGCAAAGAAATGACGAGTTCCAGTCTGCTTCCTTTCATGTTACTTGATCTATCTATGTGCACTTGCCACGGTTCGGATTCATTTTGGTTTTGTAATGCCATCAATTCATTCCCTGCTTTAATCAGTGGGTTAGGATGAAAATCTGCAATGAAATCAGTAATTACCTAGGATTTTAGTGTTGTGAGAAGTTGATAACTGATGTCGTGCTCGCTTAGTTCCACTGCCCATTTCATAAGTCGACCGGACATGTCTGGTTTGTGCAATATATTCCTCATGGGGAAAGATGGAAGGACCACAATTGAGTGACTTTGGAAATATGGTTGTAGCTTACATGCTGCTGTTATTAGTATGAGAACGAGTTTTTCCATTTGACTATACCTGGTTTCTGCATCATGAAGTGCCCTGCTAACATAGTATATAGGATGTTGCTTACGTTCATCCGTTCATACCAGCGTGGTGCTTACTGCATATTCTAATACGGCAAGATATAGGTATATCGTTTCAACATCCTTTGGCTTTGATAAAAGTGGAGGGTTGATCAAGTATGCTTTAAGCTATTGAAAAGCTTCCGTTTAGCTAAAATCCGTATTTTCTTGAGCACATTGAAGAATGGATGGCTTCGTTCAAATGACCTTGAAATGAATCGACTTAATGCTGTTATATGTTCGGTCAGCTTTTATACTTCTTTCTTCCATTTTGGTGAAGGAATGTTCAGGACCGAACGGATTTTATCAGGTTTGGTTTCTATTCCCCTTTGGGTGATAATGTAACCTAGAAATTTTTCAGAAGATACAGCAAATACACATTTTGTAGGGTTTAATTTCATGTTATACCTTTTTAAGATGTCAAAGGACTGCCGGAGATAATCAATGTGTTGCTTGGCTTAAAGTAACTTTATGAGCATATTGTCGATATAGACTTCCATCGTCTTCCCAAGTAATTCCAAGCACATTTTGTTGACCATTCATTGATAAGTTGCTTCTGCATTTTTTAATTCGAACGACATTACCTTGTGGGTTCTACCTCCGTGCTTCCCACATTTATTGTCGTGGAACTTGATTGTTGAGCCTAGGGTTTGATATGGATTCGGGGATGAACTAGGTGTCTATTTTGCCATGTGGAGAGAAGGAGTTGGAAACAGTTCCATTCCTTGCAATTGTCATGATGACTGATTGACTTTGCCCCTTTTATCCACACAGTTCGTTCCGCCAACTCAACTTCACGAGTACTAGCTTTCTATAGACGAAAGATAGTCTTTGGGCCTGAGCCCATTCGAACTTGATTTAGTGAGTTGGGCCTAAGGGCCTATGTCTGTTTGGACATAGTTTAAAGAATTGGGCCTTAGCGAATTTTGGCCCCAACAAGACCCAATGGGAAAAATATGTTTCGTTTGGTGTTTAGGAAGGTGTACATATGTCTTTTGCTCATTTTTTCTGGTTATATACACATTGGGATTGCTACAATTGCTTTGCCTATTTAATTTTCTATTCGTTGTATTTTTATTTCAGCTTTGTATGCTCAATTTCTAGATTTGTATTTGAGAGTTTTCTCCCTAGTTTTTATCAAAGAATTGCCACAGCCAAGCTTATATTGAACTTGCTTGGTATTTTCTTCCTCATCGTTAGATCTTCTATGTCAATTTCATAAAATGAAATGAGATGATTTTACTAGTCAAAGGGTACTTTAGTCTTTTAACATGTCAAAATGAAAATCTAACTGACAATATCAATCCAAGAAAATAAAAAATCATAAAGTTTAATATTGTTACATTCTAAAATACATGGGCTACATTTTGCATATAACATAAATACAAGGTATATTAATCAGAATATCTTAACGCAACAACCTAGGTTTACATATTCCTCTCTCTCTCTCTTTATATATATATAAGCAAGAATAATACACATTAGTGGTATGAATATGGGCCTGGCCATAAGGCTAGCACGCTTTCTTTTTTTAACGGCCCGGGCACGAGCACGACCCAATATATAGGGCTGTGATGGGCTTAGGTTTCAGGCACAAAGACACGACATGCTAATCACATAGGTATGACACGCATACACGACATGCAAGGACGACACGCAAACACATATATTAATAATAATTTATGGCTTAAAATTCCTTAAATGGTTGAGAATTTGTGTAATGTATAACATCATTACTTAAATGGTTATTTAGTTGAGTAAACACCAACCTAGTTGGGATATGCTCAAACTATAATGATACATATCTTACTTTTTGTGTCTTACTAAGTTTTTATCCAAATGAGTGTTTCTTGGTTAGGTTCTCAACGAGATAGTTATGAATAATTGTAATTTATAAATTTATAAATATTTTAGTTCATTTAATAAATTTAATTTTTATTATAACTTTTATATTTTGATTTCTATTATTAATATTTATTTTTTAACTTTCCTATATATTTTACAATTCTCTATAATTTAGTAAGTTAATAATAATATTTTACATAATTTATAAAAAGTAGACATATTTGACTTTGACACAGTTTTTATCCTTGTTTAAACACGTTATTTGGCACGGTATGGAACAAAGCAAGCACACATTAGTTGTGTTTGCGGGCCGTGCTAGGCTTCCCTGCCATTAATCGAGCATGACACAAACATAAACACAATGGGCTGAGCACAACTTGGGCTTGTTGTGCCACCCATATTTATACCACTAATACACGAAGAAGAGGCACAATGAAGAGAGAGAAAAACCCTAGTAATTTGTGGTAAAGAGAGAAAATGGAAAACAATCTTGTATTCTTCAAGATCAATATTTCTTAGATCTAGATTAGGGTTCCCAATGTTATCTTAGATTCTAAGGTGCTTGCACATTTGGTGGATGATCTGGATGATCTTTGGTTTGGAAGGGCAAATCTCAATAAGTTTGATAACTTTCAAAGCTAAGGTACAATTCTACTCTAATTATATATATATATATATATTATATTATTGGAGTGCTAAGGATGTTATATATATTGGCTAAATATTTCTGTAAATCATTGGATACTAGAAATTTGAACTCATAAAACATTTGTTGAAAGATAAATTTGTACATTAGTCGATAAAACGGCTATTAAAGTCATGAGTTTGGTTGAGAACTCGTTTGCGAGATAATAAAAATCTTTATAAAATTGACCGTGTCTGCTCATATCAACTTTGTAAAATTATAGATTTTTCTTCGAGTAAGCATTATCAATAATATGTCCGATCTTTATAATAATTGTTTCATGAATAAATTTTTCCTTTAAAAAAAAAAAAACTTATGGGTACAATTTAAATCGCATGATGAAATAAAATTAAATAAAGTAGAGCAATATCATCATATCTCTTTTGGAACTCAAAATCCCAACTAGGTCACTTTGATTACAAGAATAACTCTCCAACTAAAAATATATATATTAAAAGCAGATTGAGCTCGATAAAAACCTACTTTGGAAGAAGAAATTAATTAGTTAAATTAATTTTCTACCCGTCTGGCTTTGGAACTAGAAGAAAAAGAAAGCTTCTATTTGGGGTTTTTGGCAAACTATCTACTTGGGCTCTTCCGTTTTGAAGTTGGCAAAGCAGAACAGGGAAACGGAAGAGGAAAACAGAGGAACCACAGAGGTTTCTGGTTCAAGGTAAGGGCTTTTTTTCTTCATCCTCTTGTTCAGTTCTTGAGATCTAAGATCCAATTAGCAATACCCTTTTCCAATTTTGTTCTGAAAATATAGATTTATCAATTACAATCTGTGCAAGAACTCGATTCTGCTGAGTGCATTTGATTTTCTTGATCAAAACGATGTTTTTCTTTATTTTTTATTTTATTATTATTTTTTAATCTTGAGACATTCAGAAACTATATTTTTCCTTTTAAACAAAGTAAATTTCTAAACTTTGCATCTTTGGAATGTTGAACTATGTATTTATGAAGTCATTGGAAGTATGGAAAGTTCAAGGAGTCATGCATGTGGTTTTTGAGCTTATTTGGTCAAATTGTGTATTGGATATGCTTAGGAGGATTGATTTGGGGGTGAGAAGACTGTTTTCCTGTTGTTTGATACTTTTTTTTATCTGCAAATTCATTAGAAACAGAGTGCTTTACAGAGTTTTTACAGTAAAATATGATAGTGCTGCATATATCTGGTAATTCATGTTAGCTTTGTAATCTTAATATACCTTCTTTCAATTTTTCAAAAGTATCAGGAAACCTTCTGAGGCAACTTCTTCTGTTGCTAAGAAAGCATTTTAAGAAGGAAGCGAATTGAATTTTCTCGATCCGAGTGTTCAGAGCAAAGTATACCCAACTTTTGTTTCAGGTGAAAAGGTTGATGCATTGTTATCTTCATAGTTCAATTGACAAATAATTTATGTACCCAACAATGGTTAACAAGATTTGTATTGTGATTGGGTGCCTGGTGCTGAAATTGGCAGATGTGTCCAAAAGGCAATGATAAGCTTCGTGGTCACTGCAGAAAGAATGAAGTAATTGAAGAGGATGGAAAGAAAGCTGATAATTCATGCTCTTTAGATTTCCCAAGTATTTCCCAACCACCAACTGTTAGTACAATGCATGAAAGATGCCCACCTAATCTTGTCTACAAGAGGAAGAAGTGTTGTGGGAAATTTAGCATGGAATCTTCCGCAGAGAAACCAGTCATAAATAGTTGTGGTGAATGCCTTTCTGTCACTAGTTCTGATGATTCTTTGCTTGTAGGCGAGGAACAAAATGTTGCTTCTTGGGTTGAGCATGACATTAAAAAAGCTCAAGCTCCTACCATGTTATCCCGTTTATGCAAAAGGGAGCCCCATGGTGAACGACTTGTTAATAAAGTACCTAGTAGTGTGCAGAAAACTATAGAGAGAAACAATGTAAATGACAGTTGCTCATCATCTAAGTCGAATCCCAAACATGTTTTATCTTCCACGAAGATTGAAGTGGATGAAACTGGCGAGTGCTCCTCCTCTAGTGCCGTAGTTATGGAGGAACTGGGAGAAGATCTATCTGAAAAAGGATTTTGCATCTCTTATCTTAGAAGCCACGGGCTTCTTAGAAGAGTTTCATCAACTAGGCTTTGTGATTCTATTGAAGATGTTGGTGATAGTAATGGTAACATTTGTCGTCGATTATGCAAAATTTGTGGTTATCTAGAAACCACGAGCTACATGCTAATTTGTGATAATTGTGAAGAGGCTTTTCACTGGTCTTGTTGCAACCCTCACGTGGAGGAAGTACCTGATGATGAATGGTTTTGTAGTTCTTGCTCAAAAAAGAGTTGCAAAATATTAAAGACGAGAGTTACTAGAAAATCTGCAAATAGTGGAGGTAAAGGCAAAGCATCTCGGGGCGAATCAAATCCCATAACATTGATGTTAAGAGACACTAAACCATATACAACTGGTGTTCGGATTGGGAAAGCATTTCAAGCAAATATTCCAGACTGGTTAGGTCCTATAGATAAGTATGTCTTTTATTCCTATAGTAATACTTTCTTATTTTGTGTACCATTTGAATCGATAGGGAAGATATCTTGTGTGTTGATGTGCTTGTTTTTTGTAACATAATGAGTAAAGCTTGAGTTTAGTGTGGATTTTCCCTAGGAAGTGTATTTTTTCTTTCCTGTTAGATTTGTGGCTTGTAGCAAGGGATAAATCTATGATATGGTGAAGTGGTCAGCTTCTGTTGTCTTGTCTTAATTGTGTGCAGACCAACTTTGCAGAAATTATTACACATTAGGGTTTTAAATAAATTCTTTATGGGAAATGATCTCTTGAATATGATAGCTGGGAAAATAATCGCTTGTTGAAGTTACAAAATCATACTAGTTAAGGTTTTTTAGGTGATGCCTAGAAGGTGTGCAGATCTTTTTATTCTAGATTTTGTATGCTTTTAAGCTTAAGAGGAAGATTGCTTTGGAATTTAGCCTTGATGACACTTATGTGGTCTCTTTGGATGGAGAGGAATAATAGGGTCTTTGACAATATTTCAGAGGAGGAATTGCTGAAGAACAGAGTAGAGTATTGGACTAGGTTATGGCTTGCTACTCATCAGGAGTTTTAGGGTTTTTTGTTTTCTGATTTCATTAGGGAGTTTGATTAAGATTTTTGTTTTTTTCTTCGTACTAGAATTTGTTTTTTCATATTTTTTTTCCTTTCCTGTTTTCCTTGTCCTCCTAGTTCATTACTTTTAGATTCTTTATTAATAAAATTGTCTTTCTGTTTTGTTTTTAAAAGAAAAGGGGGTTTTACTTGGATTTATTACTTAATAGGCTGAAGTGCAGGCACTTGTTGTTTTTAGACAGAGAATAGCTGATAGTGAATGTGAGACTAACTTATAGTGAATGCTAGATTTTCTTTTTTCTTCAGCTTCTTCCCTTTTTCTTAACTCTTGTTTACGAAGCTTGTTTCTTTCTTGTATAGCTAACAACCTCATGTATTCTGTCAGTGTGCTCGTGTTATTGAGAAAATGCCATTTTTCTGATTTTTTTCCCCTTACTTTAGCTTCTGGCTATTTTTATTGGATGCAGTAATGACGATGTTAGCATTGGTGAACCATTGAAAATTGACGACTTGGAGTTCCATAGTTCGCATGTAAGGCCTGAAGGAACATGTTTTAATATCAGTGTAATCAACCTTTGAGTTTTGGGAACTTTTAAAGACAAGTGAAACCTCTTTTCTTTGTAGGAGTCACGTCCCAACAAAAATTCTAAATTTGGTAATTGGCTTCAATGTCAAGGGATTGTGGACAGTGCAAGAGACGGTATAGATGGAACTATCTGTGGAAAGTGGCGCAGGTTAGCAAAAGATAACCTTTCATATTGAGTGATCATGTGCTTGTGCTTTTGGTTTTGTAGTGCTTGAAATGAAAAAATTGGAACCAGTGAAAGTTATGGTTTCATTGAAATGTTTCCATAAGATTAATTTATTGTGTTTCAATGGTAAACTCAAACCCAGTTTGGATGCATGTAAGTTTCATATGTATTGCATTTCCAGCTTTCTGATATGCCACAAAGTTATTACACATGGAATCCTTTATTTCATTATTTGGTTTTTTTATGATTCTGAAGATGTTACTGACCCCAATCGTCTTAATGTTGTGTCTCTAATACTGCAGAAATTGTTACTGTTTCTCACATACAGATATGACCACAACTCTTTACTGTTGATTTTAAACTGGGTCAAAATAGTAAATCCATAGATTTGCTGGTCCATTAACTTTTTAAACAATATTTTATGAAATTATGTGGTTTTATTGGAATTAATAAAACTCTTTTCTAGTGTCACAGTTTATACCACTAGTATTCATTAGCAGATCATGCTTATATTCAATAATTCTATTGTCACATTTCATGGGTCAACAAAAATAACTTTCTGGTTAGTCTTTTAGGTATTTTAAATTGTTTTTCAAATGTAGGTTATTTGACCAAGACTTTGTAACATAGAGATGCTAGATGTCCTAGGTGGGTTGGGTGATAGAGCTAAAGAGTGTTCATTGATGAAAGGTGTTCTGGTGGGGAGATAGAAAGTGATAGTTTTGTTATTGCAATTTGCCAACAGTATCATTTTCTTAGCATGATTACACAATTTGTAAATCCGGTCTGAGATTTATAGCTATTTAGTATTGTTTATGGGCATAAAACTAATGAGGGGATCAATGTAGTATTATAACTTAAAGCAGAAGACGTTTTAGCAGGTTTTGGCCAAAAAGGATGGGGTGCTCAGTAGGAGAATGGCCTTTAAGTACTGAGGTCTTCCTATGGGAGGTAACCATTCACAATGTCATTTTCGGATCCAAAAATGATAGTTGCCAAAAGAGTGGATCATTGGAAGAAAGCCTTTTTTTTTAGGTCTAGGGGTAAAAGGTTTACACCATTCAGTCAGTTTCGTCAAACACCTAAATTTAGTAAAGGTCATTGTTTATTATGGTGTGAGGGTTGTAAATTCTTTCAAGATAATTATGAAGTATTTTTTGTCTGAAGGAAGAGAACATTGGCATCAAAATATTTTGGTAGCTTGGGAGGTAGTGATGAAAAATAAGGGTAGAGGTGGGTTGTTGTTACAACCACAATCGGGTAGAACTAACCCTCACAAAACCAGCTTGTAACAGGAGGGTGCCCAAAGGGGTTATGAGCCACATGCCAATCCATACTTGGCCAATGTGGAACTTATCTAGATCTTTACATTGCACCCCTCTTTCAGAACCAATGTCCACAACGGCCCATTCGGGTTGGGTGACTTCAAGGATCCCTCACACGGCCAGGTAGCAGCTTTCCCCAGTATGCTATGTGCATTTTGCCGCAACGAGGGCCATCCCCAATGAGTGGCCTGCTCTGATACCAATTGTTACGACCACAATTGGGTAGAACTCACCCTCAAAAAACCAGCTTGTAAGGGGAGGGTGCCCAAAGGGGTTATAAGCCTAATAGATACTTGCAAGCTTAACCAAGAAATACCCCACACAGTGATAGATACTTTGCATTGGAAGGGTTATTTGGTAATTAATGAGGGAATTTACAAAGAAGCTTCAGGAATGTTCTATTGTTGTTAGGATTTAGCTATAAATAGGAGTAAGAAGAATGGAATGAGGGGGATGAATTTGGGAATTGTCTTAGTTAGACTTGGGAGGCTCAGAGGACCTCAAATCCTTTGCATATCCTTTTCTTCTTTGTTTGCTTAATGGTTCATTTCCTTTTATGTTAGAGTACTTCAATTCTTCTTTGTACTGAGTTATGAGAAAAGTAATACGTTCTGCCTTTGAATTTCCCTGCAAGTCTAGTGTATTGGTTTCCTTGTCTAGGCTATTTCATTGTGTTATGTCTAGATTAATGTTTAATAAATTCAAATCAGCCCTTAATACAAAAACGTGCTAAAGATAAGACTTGAATATATC
>WUAT03226222.1:0-18536 GCA_010015005.3 Ulmus americana | reverse complement strand
AAAATTCGTAAGATAAAAAAGGGAAAATGGTTGGGCAAAATATGACATATGGTGTGGCAAAGGGTGTTGTGGTAATTTCATGAGGATTTTAAAGTTATTTGGGCCGGGAGGCCCATATTGTCAAAGAAGCCCAATACGATGGATTCGAGCCGATGGTTTCTTTTGATGGAAGTTAGCAAAGGCGCCTTCCGAAGGATGTCCTGCAAAGGCGCCTGGCAAAGGATTCTCTACGAAGGACCAAGTCCAGAGGATATGCATCCAAAGGACTAATGTCGATGGAGTTTTATTATAAATATTAGATTTCCTTTGTAATTTGTCATTTAGAACATTATTTAGTGAGAATTCTAGAGGGAGATTGAGAGATCATTTTGAGTTGATCTTTCTCATTCTCCTTTCTATTTGGCTTGTTCTTGAGAGATTGTGTATTTGATCCAATTGAGTTGTAAGGAAGAGAAGTTTATTGTTTGTGCAATTTTATTCACATCCAACTGTAAACTATTATATATATATATATTTTTAGTGAATACAAAATCTATTATAACTTTTAAATGAAAACTCGGATTATAACAAAATTTTATCGGAATATTTCTTATATGGTAGAGAAAAACATATTCAAAAATCGTCGAAAAATATGATGTAATGGAAAAGTTATTGATAAAATCACTACCGATAGTGATAAAAAAATACAATCACTATCATAAATTTTTTCATATATATATATAGGAAAATTGTAAGGTAGGGACTTTTGTTCTACAGTATCGTCGGGATAAACATTTGCGTGAAAAGACATAAAAATAGTAATTAATGATGCTTAAATGTTATTGACTTTTTGAAAAGTGACATGCTATATCATATCACTTGTTAGTATTTTACCTGTTAGATTATTCGGCAACACGTTTAATTCTACTCCTATTGTGTTTTATTTTTATTGGGAATAAAAAATATAGGTCATAATTAGGGTTAGAGTGAAAGAGATATATATATATAGCCATCAAGAAGAAGAAGAAAAAAATGCAAGTGGGAATATAAATACATAAAGGAGATAGTCCCATATGCTATATGTTAAACAAATATCTCTTATTTTCAAGCAACCTAAAAATAAAGAAGCTAATATTCCATATAGTCAACTCTACTCATGTGTATATATATATTCAATTAAAAAAAAAAAAAACCATTAGTATGTTTTTGTAATACATAAATAATGATTATTTTTTTAGGGTTAAAAAAAAAAGATTCTTTTTCATTAGGCATGTTTATCATATCTTATTATGTTTTTATGTACTACTAATTCAATCACTATTCTATCATATTTTTATTATAACAAAATTCATATAACCACAACTGTTTTGTTTATATATATACAACAATGAGCAACAATAAAACAATCTGCTCAGTTTATTATGTTTATTTTTTATATAAAAAAAAATAAATCATTTTATGAGTTGGAAATCAACAACAAAGATTCAATCTGTGTTGTATTTGTTTTTGTTTTGTTTTTTTCTAATTATTCTTCAAGCTTTCTCTTTATTTTGATTAAACTTTGTATCTCTTATTCTTAATATATCAAATGTTTACAAAAATATATTATAGTTATAATATATTTATAGGGTCCTTGTACAATAGTGATTTTTGTTTTACAGTATCGGTAGGGATATCAATATAAACTATTTGATCTTAATTATATAGTTGATAAAGGATTGGTAGTTGGCCTAATAAATTTGATGCATTTAATGTGCTTTTGAAAATTGTATAAGCTATTAATTAAATTAACTTGTTCTTTACTTACTATATTGGTAGAGATATTTAGCATAATCAAGTTATGAAAATTCTTATTCCAACATGGAATAGTCTCCTACTCAGTGTTCTAGTTTTTTTTTTTTTTTTTTTTTTGTAATTGAACAGCATCTCATTTTGTTCTTGATTTGTTCGTTGAACTATGTGGTTTATTTGTTCTTGCAAAATTATATTACTTGTAAATTGTTTTGGACAATTATATTGTTTTCCCTAATATTTTATTACAATTTTTGTATTATTTACAAAGTTTGTAGGGCATATCAGCAATTTTTCAGGTCAAACTAATTTGGCTTCAAAAATTAATTTTCCCCACAAATTTTTGACTCCCAAAATATATAACAAAAGTAGTTGAAGAAAAAATATATGACAATTTTTGTAGGAGTTTGAATTGTTTGATATCTAGCATCACAACTAGTAGTGTTTTTTATTTTTATTAATGATACACACTAGTGCTCAACAACGTTCTGACTATCTCAACTCTCACATTCAATAAAAAAAAAAAATAATTTTAATATAAATTAAAATAAATGAAATAAAATTCATCAACCTTTATCTTTTTAAAAAATATTAACTTATATGTCTAACGTGACTTGGAATTTCTATACTTTCCATAACTACATTAGAATGAATGTTTATGGTACTTGGCACATCATCTCAATCTGGTATAATAAATGTCGAATGTGGTATGACAATTTCATCTCTAACCACGGCAGAATTGCCCAAAAATGTAGGGCGATTTTCCTAAAAAAAACACAAAAATAAATTTATATAAGATCAGGATAAAATTGTAATAAGAAAGACGAAAATAGACATTTTATATAAGATCAAGATAAATTGCAATGAAAAATTAAAAATTGATAATAAGACTACTTAAAACATGTTAATTAAGTTGGGACTTTGAGTACAATAAATTATAATTTTTTAATTAAATAAAAAATTAATATAAATGGAAACAAAACGTAAAACACAACATACCATAGAGAGATGATGAGCTCTATCTTGGGATCCAGATAATTTCATCAAAAGAGATCATGTTTTCATTAAATCTTCTTTGGTAGTCTTTAGAATTGGAACTATTCCATCAGGACATTTATCCTTTTTTGCTATGAATTTTGTAATTTTTGCCATAAGAAGATAACTTTACCGTATTAGAAGGAAGAGAAATTGGTTTTCAAAATTTTTAAACCAAATGCACATAGGGCGATCTTCCTAAAAATAAAAAATTCACAAAAACAAATTTATACGAGATCATGATAAAATTGCAATAAAAGGACGAAAATACATATTTTATATAAAATCAAGATAAAATAGCAATGAAAAAATAAAAATTGATAATTAGGCTGTTTAAAGCATGTTAATTAAGTTGAGACTTTGAGTACAATAAATTATTATTTTTTAATTAATTATAAAATTAGAAGAAGAAAAAAGGTAAAACATAACATTACCAAAGATGCATGATGAGCTATGTCTTGGGATCCAGATAATTTAATCGAAAGAGATCTTGCTTTCATTAAATCTTCTTTGGTAGTCTTTAGAATTGGAACTATTCCATTAGGACATTTATCTCTTTTTTTTTTCTATAAATTTTGTATTTTTTGCCATAAGAAGAGAACTTTACCGTATTAGAAGGAAGAGAAATTGGTTTTGAAAATTTTTAAATCAAATGCACATAGAGGGATTTTCCTAAAAAAGAAAAAATACACAAAATAAAATTTATACAAGATCATGATAAAATTGCAATAAAAAGACAAAAATGGACATTTTATATAAGATCAAGATAAAATTGCAATGAAAAATTAAAAATTGATAAGAAGACTGCTTAAAGCATGTTAGTTAAGTTGGGATTTTGAGTACAATAAATTATTATTTTTTAATTGAATAAAAAATTAATATAAAATTAGAATAAAAAAATGGGTAAAACACAATATACTACAGAGGGATGATGGACTCTGTCTTGGGATCCAAATAATTCCATCAAAAGAGATATTGCTTTCATTAAATCTTCTTTGGTAGTTTTTAGAATTGGAACTATTTCATTAGGACATTTATCCCCTTTTCACTATAAATTTTGTATTTTTTGCCATAAGAAGATAACTTTACCGTACTAGAAGTGAAATTGGTTTTGAAATTTTTTAAACCAAATGTACTTTCCCCAACACAAAAATAACTTGTAGTAAGGATATTATAAGATAAGGAAGTGAACTGAAGAAAACATGTTGCCAAACAACCTAGTAGATAAAATATTAACAAGTGACATGTTATAGCAAGTTAGTTTTCAAAAATTCAATGACATTTAAGCATCATTAATTACTATTTACATGTCTTTTTATACAAATATTTATCTATACTAGTACTGTAAAACAAAAATCCCTACCTGACGATTTCCCATATTTATATAGCATGTAAATATACTAATGGAATAAGAATTTTCATAACTTAATTATGCCAAATATCCCTACTAATATATCAGGTAAATAACAAGTTAATTTAATTAATAGCTTATACAATTTTCAAAGCAAATTAACTGCATCAAATTTATTATGCCAACTACCAAATCTTTATCAACCATATGATTAAGATCAAAAAGTTCATATTGATATCTCTACCAGTACTGTAAAACAAAAATTCTTATTGTACAAAGACATATATATATAGAGGAAACTTTTATGGTGGTGATTTTTTATCACTACCGGTAGTGATTTTATCAATAACTTTTCAATCACATCAAAAACTGAGATTACATTAGAGAACAACATATTCAAAAATTATTGAAAGATATGATGTGATTGAAAAGTTATTGATGAAATCACTACCAGTAGTGATAAAAAAAAAATCACCACCATAAACGCACCCAAGTAGGCATGTCAAACTTATTGAATTAAATCAAAATATCCTTAAATATTCATTTAGCATTACAAAAATTAATATAGCATAAATTGGATTAAAAAAAAAAAAACATTTGTGTTTGGCTACCACCATTGAACATTTAATTAAAATTTTCATAGTAAAAAACAATGAAAATGTTCTACTAGTATGAATATGTGGTATTATTGTCATTTATACAAAATTTTCTTTTAAAAGATATCAAATTATAATAAAATGGGTTTATTGCACCCACGGTCCCTAACTCGGTCTCGAGCAGTTTTGTCCTCAACCAAAATTTTGCACTCTCATAGTCGCTAACCTTGTTAAAATGTTCAATTTTGTCCTTTTTGTCCACTTTCATTTGATAAATTAGCATGTGAGACTCTTTATTGAGATATTTGTGAGTAGTTTTATCAAATAAAAATAATATCTTATTTTAGTTCACAAAACTAGAATGTGAGGTGCACAAGAGATCTTTTATAAAAATATTTGAGTAATTTTATCAAATAAAAATAATATAATTGCATATTTTTACTATAGCGACTCGACTTTTTTTTAGACACTTTACTTAGAAAACCTTACAAAAATCAGAGTGAATCTTTTTTTTTTTTTTTTTTTTAAAAAAAAACCTAAAATTTAAATGGTTGAAACCACAAATCTTAGCAAAACATGTTTCAAACTAGTCTATGCAAAACCGTGTCATCACTAATCATTTTTCGAAACCTTAGTTTTTGCAAAAACCAACTCTTCTCTAAAATTCTAGTTTTGTGAGAAAGTAAATATAAAACAAAGTTGTTGGTAAGCCATCAGATTCACCAGACTTATAAATTATAGTCTCAAAATATTATTTACAGAGCATAAAATATAAAGCAGAAATTTAAAACACATCAAAAGCATTAAAGTGAAACATAGTCTTCAGGCACTTAAAAGAAAGCAAAATAAACATTATTTACAAACAAAAGCGGATTTTATGCGCAATAGGTTTGCTTCATTCCCCACCTTCCAAAAACTGGCCCCAGACCGACATATCATCAAACATCCTGGATGTGCTTGCCTTTGGTACATACAACACGAATGTAAGTCGTGAGCCGAGGCTCAGCAAGTACAGACATATCTCATAAAACTATGCAATACATCCAATAGGCACATATAATGAGTTAAGCATTCATAACACAAATATGAGATGTATGCACATGCCTATCAAAATATAGACACTTAATTTTGACTTTACTTGTTCCTTAAACTCTTTTTGTATGTCCGTTTTCTAGACTCGAGCCCTATGTACATACCTGGTGTGCAACTAAGGGAGGGTGCCAAGGGAGCTACCCGGTCTAATACCAGTCATTGGCTCTCAGCATTAGGTAATAGTTTCAGATCAGGGAATGTCCTCAAACGTTGTACTATGGGTGAGGAAAGAATGCCCTCATAAGGAGGATTGGTACAACACTACCTACACTTTTTATCCCTTGTAACCTTTTTCTTTAAAAATTTAAGTCTCCTTATTAACAGTTGATTGATTATGAAATGTACATACATTTTAGACTTACTTAAGAAACTTCTTTGACAGTTACCAACTTTTGGTTGCATATATATTGTCTTTTGGATGCATGTATACTAATAAAATCAAGAGTGCCATTATATCATTATGTAGTGAACGTACCACGCAAAGATTCACATCATAACACAGTTTAATTACATATCATAGTATAACACCTCACAATTACAAACACATCATAGTACTCATCAAATATATTGCACAATCAGTTTTCAAAAAAATACAGTTGTTAGGTAAGGTATGTACTTACCTATTTGCAGTATTCCTGTATAACCTTATCCTTATAAATTTAACCTATTCACACGAAATGTTCACTTATTAAAATCCTTTCACCGACACTACAAGAAACATCATCTATAGCGGTGACATTTTAGCGACGACGTATATTGTCGTCGCTATAGGATTAACCCATAGCGATGACATTCATGTGTCATCGCTATAGACTGTATAGAGATGACAAATGTCATCCCTAAAACTAATTTGTTGTCTCTATAGAATTTAGTTGTTCGTGGGAAAATGTTGGCGCACCTTTTTTTTTCGAGAACCCTATAGCAACGACATAGTTCGTCGCTTTTTTGGTTATATTTTCGAGGGGAAAAAGGGAGTAATATTTTCTTCCAAAATGTTTTTAGTGACGATAGATGTCATCTTAATAGACAAACATGTCACTGTTATAAGTTTGGTAATTTTAAGGGGACAAAAGGTGCTTTATTTTCTCGCAAATATATATAGCGATGATATTTTCGTCGCTATAGATTAAAATATCTAACCTATAGCAATAACATTTTAAATCTATAATGTCGTCACTATAGGGTTTGCTAACAAAAAACACAAAACCCCCTTCTTCCTTCCATTTCTGCTCTCCTCATTCACCACCTCCGGTCGCCGCTCGCCGCTCGCCGCTCGCCGCCTTCGAAGTTCCTATAAGTTTTGGATTATTGAAATATGTTTCATTAAGTTTTTTATTTAGTTTTGGTTTATATTTGGTTTTTTTTTAAAAAAATTTTTGATTTATATTGATATTGAAATTATTGAAATATGTATGGATTTTTTAGTTTGATTTAGTTTTTGATTGGGTATTGAAGAAGATATTGTGATATTGTGTTGATTTTTGTATTTTGGATTGGGTATTGAAGAAGATATTGTGATTTTGTGTTGATTTTTGTATTTTGGATTTGGTATTGAAGAAAATATTGTGATATTGTGATATTGTGTTGATTTTTGTATTTTGGATTGGGTATTGAAGAAGATATTGTGATATTGTGTTGATTTTTGTATTTTGAATTCAGTATTGAAGAAGAAATTGTGATATTGTGTTGTTTTTTGTTTGATTTGGGATTTTTGTTTTATTGGGTATTTTGTTTGATTATGTATTTTGAAGTAGATATTGAGATTATGTATTTTGTTTGAGATTTTTTTTTTATTGTATTTTGGATTGAGTATTATTGGATTTAAAAGTGGAGTTTGGATTATGTTTGGGTACTGTATGTGTTGAGTATATTGAATTTTGTTTGAATATGAAATTTTGATTATGGTTTGGAATTTAGATATGGCTGATGTTATGTCACATGGAGAAGATGGCAGAGGCGATCCACCTCATCTAGGTTCTTCATGGTTACCGAGTAGCTGTGAGGCTTGTATGTTTCTAGTCATGATACATTTGTTTTGTTTTGATTACTAATACATTTTTTTTACTAACTTTTAACTGTAATTTTTATAAATGTAGCATCTGTACCAAGAAAAAGGTCGTAATCTAAAAGCATAATTTTTTAGAAAATATGGGTTGCCAACAGTCTTAGACTGTTGCCAATCATGTTCGTCTTCGTTGAGAATACGTTGCACCCGCTAGGTTCTAATTTGAACCTGTTTGCAAGGTGCATGGGGAACCAGGTTAAGTACACCATTCCTCCATGTTACATGTCATGGAAGCATGTTCCAAACCACATGAAATAACATATCTCGAGTGTGGTTGAGGTAATTACTATGAACTTTATGGTTTACTTATTTCACTAAATTAATTAGTTAGTTTCAACTTATCTAACTCAATTGTTGTAGACTTATTTTGATATTAGGATTGATAATACAGAGGTGGTGCAAAGAGAGATTGTAGCGGGTATTGATCGGCAGGCAACCGATAGATACCGTGACAACTAGAGGTGGATTATATAAGTAATAAGTTTTGATTATAATTTTGTAAATTATCTTGAGTATTAAGTTTTGGTTATTTAATATTGTTTTTTAAATTTCATACTAGACTGGCTAATGAGCTTAAGACTCAAACTCTGAAGGCTAATTTCTCTGGCATAGAGGTGGACAAGCGCGCCATTACAAGATAAATTTTCTGCGAAAAACAGGGCCACGTAAAAGGAATTAGACGGAAATTGAAGGGCGTTGGTTCTTCCTCGTCTACTACTGCTTTACAGGCCCCATTTGGATCGAGAAATTTTTTCCCTATACCCATGCTGCTGAGGTGGCAGCTTCTCGAGTTGAAGCAAAGCGGGCCAATGCAAGGAAAGCTACTTATGAGGCTTCTATGTGGCGCCTTGTTGCTAGTTTGCAATCTCAGTTACCTAATGTTCAGCTCCTGGACAACCTCTTTGAACCCCCTCAGAATGATCAGGATGAAGACACCGATGAAGATGAATGTGATTTAGGGGATCCTTAAGTTTTTTTGTTGTGTTGTATAACTTAACTTATGAACATTTATTTTTATTTGCATTTTTTATACTAAGTTGATATTTATATTACTGAGTTTTCTGAATATTCATTTTAATCTTTTTTGATTTCATGAAACAAAATAAAAACCAATTAAAAATAAAAAGGTTTTAGATCTATATTGACGACAAGAAATTCGCCGCAATTGTAAAACAGGCACGGACCTATTACGATGACATGTAGCGCGACATTTTTGTCGCCATAGGTTTATATAGACGAAATTTCATTGTATAACAACGACATGAGTTGTCCCTATAGGTGTTGTTTCTTGTATTGAGAATAACAATTTGGGAATGATTTTTTATGCATAGCTATTTAACGATAAAAATTAGCTTCTAAACACACAAAGCTTGCTTGTTAAAATTCAATAAAAAACCAATACATTTATAAAAACCTTTTACCCAAAAGAAAATCTTAATTTTAACATGCATTAAAAACCTAAAAAGCTGATCACTAAATTTTAGTTTTTTCTTCTTTTACTCTTTAATTAACAAAAATGCACTTGAAAGCTCAAAAACTTTCTTTTAGTTCAAAACTGTCCAACACGACCTTTGTGACTTAATATGTTCATATCTACTTCAACTTAAAACCAAATTGCATGAAATTACTTTTAAAAGTTTCCTAAGATCTTAAAGAAGTTTCCATACAAATTCCAATTAAAAATCAATGTCTAAGTCCATTTTCGAACACCTCTTTTACATAGAATGTTTAAGTCCTTTTCATTTATGTTCTAACTTTAAAATATTGTTTCTTACTCAATTCTGAACTATTTTAGCCAAAAACAGTTTTAAAAGTTTACCCATTTCCTTAAATATCTACTATAAAAAGATTAGTTAAAACTTATTCATTATCTAAGCTAATGAAGCCCAAAGCAAGGACATAGAATTTACAATTTAAACAAACTTCCAGTTTTTTCACAATCTTTTTAAACAATTTGTTTAACCAATAATTTGAACTATAAAAATTCCACGTATTACATTTTTATTCAATTAAAATCTTCAATTACTTTTCCAAAACCTTGCATGTTACAAAACAACCTGATTTACAAAGTAAGCAACTTTAAAACCTTATATTTCAATAGTTGAGAAAAACAGCCTCCTGGTGAATAGTCAAAGTTTAAGGCCCTATAACATACAATATACTCAGTCATTAGCTCTGATATTTTAACTCATAATACTAGACTTCTCAAGATTTTCTCAAAGCCATCATGAGTCAAAATCGTAGTTCAATAAGACCCTTAGCTAAAATAGGCAAAATAGGGTATATAAGCTATCTAAAACCAAGACGTGCATTTCAAAATCATAACTTAACACATTCAATTCTTGCTTAAAAGCATATAATCCTTTTATAAACATCAATTCACACATAGAAACATGTTTCTAGTCCTTAGATCATAGATTAATTGAATTCCATCACTTACCTAAACTGAGTTTGGACTTTGGATTTGAAATCTTGAAGAAATGGGGTTGAGGAAGCAAAAATAGGGTTGTTCTTGGCTAGCTGAAGAGAGAAAAAGAGAGAGATGAGGGAGTGTTTTGAAAGTGTTTCTAGTAGCTAAACCAGTCTCTCAGCCCTCAACATATTTATAGATGGACTTAAACATGATTAACATTTAATCTAGCATCTATATTGGCTATTAGCAAGTAGTGGGGAACAAAACAAGGTCAACTCCTAGCATGCATTAGCTGGCTTGGGGGTTGGCAAGGGTTGAGAAGATGACATTTGGTTTACACTAAAATTTCATTAAGAGGCTTCTTTTTTGCCATGCAGGGACGTGCTTACTCAGCCATGCACTTTCGGCCCATGCAGGAAGACTTGGGTTTGAGAGCTGGTCGGAAGAAAGGTCTAGCCAAGTGTGTGTGTGTTTCGGCCTTCTGTGGAGCCCTGGAAGCATGTTGGCTGTACATAGTAGATTTCTACAATTGAATTTCTTGTGATTGAGGCAACCGACAACCTGTTTCACCTGTCAAACAAAGAAATCAGATTTGATCGTGAAGTCCTTGACGCTAGGGGGTTTTGGCCAAAGGAACTCTAACATGTGATGAACATCAAGGAGATAAGGGAAGTGTTACCGTGACTAGGAGACGATGACGTGGTGGAGGCTAAAATAGGACTCTACGGTAGAAGGGATATCAAAGATTGAGATGGAATACTAGAAGGTTGGTTCAGATGTCTAAGAGAGCATCCAAAAGTCCAGAGGTCCAAGAGTAGGAGAAGAGCCCCCAAAGATGGTGTGCCTTTGGGTACTTATAGGTAAAGGGGGGATGTGGTTATTGGCCCTCCACGAGGTAAAGTGAAAGATCAATAGTTACACTCATTTATGATGACTAGCTATTGGCTCTACATTAAGTAGAGTGAGGAGTTACGCTGATGGCCATAATAAGGCATTATGGGGGATATGAATACCATGTAACTCCCAATTGATAAAGAGTTAGAGGACGGACCTGAAAGGTCATGTAGTACCCATTGGAGGGTAACCCATCCAATAGAGTAACCCGCTCGGTAGGATGAACTGGTTCGTGGGCTGATATGACTCATAGGCTGACCCAAGTTGTAGAATGAGCCGACTTGTAGATTAACCCGGCCCGTGGAGCAGAGTGTCTCATAGAATTGTTTGATCTGTGAACTAGGCTAGCCCGTAGAGTGAACAGCTTATAGAATGGGCCATCTTAAAGGATGGGCTTTCCATGAGATGGGCCTTTGCATAGAACCAACTGTAATTGAGCCATGTGATAGAGCCAATGAGCTAAGGTACAGAACCTGAACTGGGCCATGGCGTAGAGTCAATGGAAATGGGTTGTGACGTTGAACCCAAGTGATTGGCTGTGACATTTAACCCAATCCTAGTATGACGTGGCTTTGAGCTAGTTGATATTTTATCGAGTAAGAAGGTCAACTCAGATTTTTGCCCATACAATTTGTCCCCCACACACTATGTTTAGGGGTACTAATCTTATAAAGTAGTCCTAGTCAGTTATAAAGATTGGTGGATCGATTCACAACCTCAGAACAAAAAAATAGCACAGATGCTGAAGTGTTTGTTCGAATGACGTGCCTCATGGAGCTTTATGAAACTAGCTAGTATGTTGCATAGTGTAGGAAAATAGTATTGTAGGATGGAATGACATGTCGTATGTTGTGAAAGTGTTTCAACTTGACAATACATTGAGTGAAGTACGCTTTAGGGCTTGGCTTGACGTGTTATTGTGTGGAGCCTTGGAAGTAGTAAAATGACATGGCAGTCAAATGAAGTTCTTATCGTACGATCATTTGATGTGACAACATTGTTTTAGAGGATGGCTCTACTGCATGTCATGTGAAGCCACGATGTTAGGTTTGACTCGACACATGCCACATAGTTTTCAAAAGTTTTCATGTGGACTAAGAGTCAACAACGGGTGGCATGATGGTTTGAGCAACCAATCATGTCATAAGGAGCATGGCTCGACATTGTGTCGCATGATCATCTGAGGGATGGTCTGGACACTACTGTTACTTGGCTTTTGGCTCAACATGATGTTGAGTGAAGCATATTCGATTGGAATACAAGATATCTCAAGGAAGCACAAGATGTTGGTAAAGTGTTGGGGCTCCGAGAATCGATGTGATGTCGAGTGAGGCCCTTATGTTGTTTGGTTTAACATGATGTCATATGAAGACTCGAGAGGCAACTCATGTATTTCTATTTTAAAGTCATCATATAAGCATAAGTTTTCTAGTGTGAAGTCTATCAATAGAGAGGCCTTGCAAGTCACTCTGTGTTTGGATCGACAATAGGTCGAGTGATGCCTTATTGCAAGGATAGTTTCATAAGTTGGAGCACACTACTCAACATTGTGTCGAGTGCTCTTTGACTACTGCAACTGGCAAGGCAAAAGGCATACCATGGCTTGACATGATGTCAAACCCATTAGAGAATGAGCAATAAGGGAAGTGTTATTACTTTTCACACTTGGTCACATAAGGTGAGCACAGCTGGGAAGTGTCGTATGCGTGAGACACATGCATAATATGTGAAGAGGCAAGAATTCAAAAGTAGGGTTGCACTTTTTGTTTTCTGAGGAGATGTCGATGGCCGACATGTGTCCTGACCCAAAAGTGGGTTTTCATTCACTTTGCTACTCAGGGAAGCTTTATTTCGCATTTGGAGGAGATTTTGAAGAACACATAAGCTTAGAGGCTATTTAACCATCCCAATCAAATTTCAAGGTAAAAACTGGGTTTTTTCTTGCATTTTTAGCTCGAGTTTACGATTTGGAACGTTTTGGTGCATTTTGGGACTGTTTTATAAAGTTTGGGGAGTTTGGGTGAGAAAACGAAATGGTTTTTGGAAAATTCTTTGGGTGTTGCTTTTATGGAGTTCTTAGTTAACTTGAGGTTCATTTTCGAGCTTGTTCGAAGCCTTTAGGCTAATTTTGAGTGAAAAAAGTGAGATTTTTTTGTTATTTTGGTATCGAGGTTGAAGAACGATGAAAAATTCGTGTGGGTATTTTCTGCGAGGATAAGAACAAGTCACATAGAATATGGGATCCCTGAGTTCTTAACTACTAGAAGTTGGTTTGAAATCAGGTCAAGCCTACCTTATTGCATATCTTTGGAGAGTTGTGATGATCTAGTTCACTCAACATCAGGAAGAGTGAGACTGAGTTAGACTTGAGAAACATGGGTGGAGATCTTGACTCGACACATTGTTGAGTACAAGTTTGGGTGAAGACTTACTTCTTTGAAGACTGGTTTGGCTCGACTGTAAGTCAAGTGAAGATTGTATACCCTAGAAGGGTTTTTAAAACTGAAGAGTTTGCTGAATGGGAGGAGGCTATCGACTGCTAACAAGGGAATAGTACTAAGGAAGAAGCTATCACTATTGCATGGCCGAGTGACTGTGCACGGTCAAGTACTGGTGTAGGGCTGAGTGGAACCCTATTGGCTATAGAAAAGACCGAGACAGAGGACTTGGGCTCTATCGAGTCAAGGGGTAAAAGCCAAGAAGTTGAGTGAGAGGCAGAAGTCACTTCGTCGAGCCATCCTGGGTAAGGCATACTCATCAATAACCCCAGCTCTAAGATCAAGGAAGCTGACTTGGGGAAAATAAGATACTTCTACAAGATCCCCAAGTCTGTGGAGATCCAAGCATTGGAGGCTCATGAGCACATAGACTGGGAAGTCGCTAGCTGGATGGCGCTCTATGAGTTGTCGCTCAAAGATGGGATGTGATTCCCAATCCCGAAATTTTTCCGAGAGGTGCTCAACCATTTCAAAATCGTGCCGATCCAGCTAATGACAAATGTATGGCACCTTCTGATGTCGTTGGAATGCTTGAGCATGAAACATGGAGTAGAGGTTAGGATTAGTGAAGTCATCTTCTCCTACTATCTGAAGGAGCACAATAAAGAGAAGGGTTGCTTCAATCTAATCCTCTAAAGGGAGAGGAGTCTGCATGTCACTTGCCATAGGTCGAATGATCATGGGTGGAAGGACAAGTATTTCTTCTCCAGGGGTGAGCTAGTGTATGAGCCGAATGGAGCTGGGTATGTAGCATCCCATTGGAAAAAAAACAAGTGAGTGTTTATATGATTGATTGTTCATATTTGGACTAAATCTGATCTTTTTGTCGTGTGCAAACATGGACTATAACCATGCAGCTTCGAGTGGACTACTTGCTAAGGAATACACTTGATAGCTACTGGAGGAGTTTGTCACTTCGAGGGACATGTATACCTTGTTGCACTCACTCGCAGTCAACGCAAACCTTCATGCTCAGACTAAAATTATGGAGGAGTTCAAGGCAAGCAAACAAGTTGAATACGACCCTGACTTTGAGATT
Organism: Ulmus americana; assembly: GCA_010015005.3. Classification (NCBI taxonomy): domain Eukaryota; kingdom Viridiplantae; phylum Streptophyta; class Magnoliopsida; order Rosales; family Ulmaceae; genus Ulmus; species Ulmus americana. The sequence goes on along the minus strand of WUAT03226222.1, from coordinate 3,783 downwards.
GGGGTCTGGCGCGAGCATGAGCTCAAGATGGCTGGTGGAGAGGTAGAAAAGGAGGATCCCCAGCAGTTAGGGGAGCTCGAGCAGCAGGCGACTATGGTGGGGACTATAGAGGTTGCCGAACCCAAGGAAGAGGAGGCTATGGGGCATGATGTGCAAGTTGAGTTAAAGCATGCAACCTCTAAGATTTAGTTTTTTTTTTACTTGTTCATTGATGTAGACTCTATTTTGAGGCTATGTAACCTATTGTATATGTTTATCTTGTTGATGGCATGTAGATGTCCCTTATTCATACATATGACTTAGCCCCGTGGGGGTATTCTTTAGATATATGAGATATTATTAAGGGGTTGGACCCCCATAGCCCTAGGGGGTGTTATTTGTTCAGTAATTGTGTTCTTTGTAAATGTAGAGCCATAGTTGTGAATCTAGCAGCAAGAAACAATTCAATCTGTAAGCAATGTATTAACAAAGTTCTATGAATCAATTATTAAGGTATAGAGTAAAATTTTCAAAAATGTAACACAGTAACACACTATATCCCCCTAGCCTAAGTGTAGTGGCCTTGGCTGGTATACTTAGGTTTAGTGACAACTTGTCGAAGAAAGTCGACTGCTGGGAGTGTACTTAGAACCATTTAGATTGCGATTTCCCAAGGCGATCAAGGAGATTATGACTCGTTAAGAGCTTGAGACTACAACTTTTAGCGGGGTCATCTAGGATGGAAGATAGACAGATTAGAACTGTGTCGTTTGTCCCCCAGTCTTAAAACAGATGTTAGAGCAGCCGATGGCCTCCATTGCTCAAGTTAGTACTCATTCAACATGCATAAACACACAGCAAAGAGTGTAGAGTGAAGGACTCCCTGTTGTGTCGAGTGGTTGAGTTGCCTGGACAACTGCAAAAGAAGAAAGGTACAAGAGGCAGTCATTGGCCATCTGATGCTTAAGTTAGTACTTGTTTGATGATATAACACAAATAGAAGAAAAGCATAGTGAGTGAGACTCCTTGTAGAGGGGAGTCAATGGCTTGCTAAGTACATGCATGTGATGTGAGATAGAAGATGATAGCTGGTGGCTGAAGCCTAAGTTATTCAAACCTTAAAAACTTACAAACAAAGTTTGGAGCATGTAAGCCCCTTGTCCAACCACCTTGGTAATCTTGTAGGGACCTTCCCGTGTAGGACTGTGCTTGCCTTATCCTGCATCCTTGGTGTTTTGGAAGACTAGGTATAGAACCCAATACCCCTATTTGAAGGTTCTCACTATGATGTTCTTGTTATAGTGTCAAGCTACCTTCTGCTAGTAGACTGTTGTCCGAAGGTCAGCTTTGTCACTCAACTCATTGATTATATCGAGGTTGTGATTGAGCTGCTACCAGTTGGTGTCTTCGTTGAGCCAGTGGTACTTTGCTGATGGAATCCCTACCTCGACTAGAATGAATGCCTCAATGCCATAGGCTAAGGAGAATGGAGTCTCCTCGGTGGGGGTTCAAGTTGTGGTTCAGTAGAACTAAAGCACACCCAGTAGTTTGTCAGGCCATAGTCCTTTGGCCTTGTTTAGTCATTTCTACAAGGTCTTGATGATAGTCTTGTTGGAAGACTCAACTTGGACGTTGGCCTGAGGGTAGCGTGGAGTGGAGAAATTGAGCTTGATCCCCCACTCCTTGTAAAATTCTTGGAAGTCAAAGCTAATGAACTAAGAGCCATTGTTTGTGACTATCTCTTTGGGAATCCCAAAGTGATAGATGAAATTCTTCCATATGAAGTTCTTCACTTCACGGTCTAGGACCTGGTGGAAGGCTTCAACCTCAATCCACTTGGTAAAGTAGTCAATGACTACAATCATGTAGACTCATTGCCCAGGGGATGTTGGAAGCTTCCCCACTATGTCCATGCCCCACTTCATAAGGGGCCATGGTGAAAGGATGAGGTTGAGTCATTCTAGAGGAAGGTGAGACACTTGTGCAAAGTGTTGGCAGCTATCATAGTGTCAAACATAGTGTGTTAAGTCTGACCGCATGGTGGGCCAGTACTAGCCTACTGTAAGGGCTTAATTGACAAGGCTTCTTCCCCCATCATGATTGCCACACTCCCCTTGATGTAGTTCAGCTAAGATGTAGTCTACTTCTGTGGGTATAACACATTTGAGGTATGGTTCTGAGCTGGACCCATTCAGGAGTTGACCATCTAGGACGGTGAACCTATCAACCTTGGCCCTGAGGTGGCATGCTTCATTATTGTCACCTAGAGCCTCATCATGTGTTAGGTAGTGTAGAATATAAGTCATCCATGAGTCAGATGCTTCAATGGCGGTAACTTTAGTTGGAGGATCTTTCCAAATGGCTGGCCATTGGAGATAGATCAGTGGAATGGTTTGTGATATCATCACTGGGAAGGCTGACCTAAGGTTGGCTAAAGCATTGGTGTGGTTGTTCTCAAGCCCTAGGCACTTGGACAATATTGAATTCCTCGTAGGAGGATGGGAGATTCTTCACATAGGCAAGGTAGGTTGTCATCTTGGAGTTTATAGCTTAGTAGGTACCTAGGAGTTGGTTTACAACTAGCTAGGAGTCATTGCGAATGTCTAGCTTCATGAGACGCATGTCTTTGGCGAGGGATAGTTTGGTGATGAGTGCTTCATACGCCACTTCATTGTTGGTGCCGCGAAAGCTACATTGGATAGAATATTGGATCAGGTTTCCTTCTAGAGAGGTGAGGACCAGACCTATGCCAGCCCTATTAACGTTGCTTGAACCATTAATAGATAGGTCCACTTGGAGGCTGGGTGCTCGGAGAGGCTAAGTAACTCTTTCTTAGCCTGCATAAGAGTATTAGGAGTAAATTTGGCAATGAAATCAACCAATACTTGAGAGCAATGCGAGGTTGGAAGGTGATGTCGTATTCGTTGAGCTCTACCTCCCACTTGGTGAGCCGACCGGAGAGCTCTGATTTGTATAGAACGCTCTTTAATGGAAATGTGATGAGTACCACAATAGGATGGCATTGGAATTAAGGCCTCAGGGTGTGGGTTGCAGTGTTGAGGGCTAGACCAAGGTTCTCAAGTTGGGTGTAACAGGTCTCAGTGTCAAGTAGCGACTTACTCATGTAGTAGACTAGCAGCTATTTGCCTTTTTCATCTCGGATGAGCATGGCATTGACTACCATATACATTAACCTATTGGAGTGCCTCCTTGTAAGTTGGAATCCACTCAAAGTCCTTGGATTTACGTAGAGTGGCGAAGAAAAAATGACACTTCTCGGAAGACCTGGAGATGAAACGGCTAAGTGCAGCCACTCTTCCAGCTAGGCGCTGAACATCTTTGATGCATGTAGGAGATGGGATACCTATAGCTAATTGAATTTGATCAAGGTTGGCCTCGATGACACATTGAGTTACCATGTAGCCAAAGAACTTACCAGATGCCACTCCAAATGAACATTTGGTATGATTGAGTTTCATGTTGTAGCTTTTGAGGACCTCGAAGGCCTGGTGAAAATGATCAAGGTGTTGATCAGCATGGAGAAACTTGATGAGCATGTCATCGATGTAGACTTCGATGGTGTTGCTGAGCTGGTTGGCAAGCATCTTGTCGACTAGTCGCTGGTAGGTTAAACCAACATTCTTCAACCTGAAAGGCATGACTTTGTAGCAGAAGATGCCTCTCTCTATGATGAAGGCAGTCTTCTCTTGGTTGTTTGGGTGCATGAGGATCTGATTGTAGCCTAAAAAGGCATGTATGAAGCTGAGTAGCTCATGACCGGTAGTAGCATCAACCATCATGTCA
>WUAT03226111.1:0-11420 GCA_010015005.3 Ulmus americana | reverse complement strand
AGTCTTGGGAGACATTTCTTTAGACAATGCAATTCCATGTCTCATAGGTTGTTGACCCTTCTTGGAATCTTGCATACAATACTTCTCAAGTATTTTGTCTATGTACAAGGCTTGGGATAATGCTAGCATCTTGTTCTTCCTATCTCGAAAAATCCAAATTCCAAGAACATAGCTTGCTTCTCCCAAGTGTTTTATCTGGAATTGTTTAGTCAACCACATTTTGACCGACGTCAATGATTCTACATCATTCCCAATGATTAGAATAATGAAGACCACTTTTCCATCCCATATTTTAATATAGACACATGGTTCATCTATACTTTGCTTGAACCCAAAAGATTTCACCGCTTGGTCAAATCTAATGTTCCAAGTCCTAAAGGCTTATTTGAGGCCATAAATGGATCTCTGCAATTTGCATACTCTATGTTCTTGCCCTTTAGCAATGAATCCTTCAGGTTGTATCATATAGATACTCTCCTCTAAACAGCTATTCAAGAATGTCATCTTCATGTCCATTTTCCAAATCTTATAATCAAGATGTGTAGCTATAGACAAAGGGATACGAATGGATTTAAGCATAGCCACCAGAGATAAGGTTCACTCATAATTGATACCTTCTTTCTGGGTGTAGCTCTTGTCCACTAACCTTGCTTTAAAGGTTTCCACTCTTCCATATGCACCTCTCTTTCTCTTATAGATACATTTGCATCCAATTGGTTTCACCCCTTCAAGCAAATCCACAAGTTCCCAAACTTGATTGAAATACATGGACTCCATCTCGAGATTCATTGCTTGTTGTCGTGCTTTAGAATCTACATCTTTCATGGCATCACTTAGGGTTAGTGGATCATCTTTATTGTCATCAAAGATTGCTACTAAAACATCTCCAATTCACATACAACGATTTGGTTGTCTAACAACCCTACCACTGCGGCGCAACAAAATCAAATGTTCATCTATTTGTGTGGTCTCACTTCTTTCTATTGGTTAATCAACAACGATCTCATCATTTTAATCCTTTGTTGGACCTCCGATCTCATCGGTCTCTAACTATTCCAACATGACTTTGTTGTTTGTTTTATGATTTCTAATGTGATCATCCTCAAGAAATCTAGCATTTGTCGATACAAATACTTTGTTATCTTTTATACTATAAAAGAAACCACATTTCATTTTTTTTTTGGATATCTTATAAATAAACACAACTCCGTGCATGATTCCAACTTATCAACCATAGCCTTTTTGATGTGGGCCTGACACCCCTAAATTTAGATATGCCTTAAACTCGGTTTGTGGCATGTCCATAATTTGAATGGTGTCTTAGGTATAGATTTTGATAGAACCCTCACTACAAGAAAAACGGTTTAAAATAATGGTTTTTTTTTTTTTTTTTGTAAACTATGGTTATTTTGGAAAAAATATATATATATTTTTGGTCAAAAACCATGGATGTTGGTAAATTTCCAAATTTAGTATTTAAAAATAAAATATCTATATTCTTGATGTTGTTTTTATTATGAAATGAAAATGAATTATTTTATTAAAATCCATTGTATTTGTGGATATTTTTTATACCATATATTTTGTGTGAAATCGTTGTATAAAGTGACTTAAATTAGTATGTTAAAATTACGTGTCTTTGAGACACAATTGTATTTGGCCCAAATATTTGCACGCCATTATTCCCTCCAACATACTAAACCGTTTTTTCCTTTATCAATCCAAAAAACATAATATTAACTTAAAATTTCATTTTATTTCTTCCACTGCGCAAACCCATTTCCTCAGTGCATAGAGAAGCGGAGCACTTCGTCCATTCGTGACTGACCCTTTTCACCATGACGGCGACTAAGCAGAGGTATTCTCTTCATCATTCTTTGTTATTTCTATTCGATTTTGGATTTTCACTCTCTTCCTCACTCTCTACCTCAAATGCATGTCATTGAAGTAAGCTGGGTTTGCGATTTTGGGTTTTTTTGATGAATCGTGAGTTGCGGATATTTTTTTGATTCAAAATTGTGGTCACTCTTTGCCTCAAATGCGTCATAGAAGAAGCTCCCTCGCTTTCATTTCTCCCAAATCAAATCTCATAACACAAGCCCTTTCCTTTCTCTCTCTACGCTCTCCCATGGCGATCTCCAAGAAATCATCTCGCCACTCTCTAATCCCTAGCTTCCTCTATTCCTCCTTTGTCTCTCCCAAGTCCTTCGCGCATGAGAAAATGCTCAATGCTAGCCCTAGTGCTGTTTCCTCAAATGTGGATGCCTCTGTTTCCATGAAGAACATCCTACCGAGCCGGCTAGGAAGATCAAGATGTACTCTCCCGCCTTCTACACTGCCTATACCACCGGTGGAATCCTCAGTTGTGGTCTCACTCACATGGCCGTCACTCCCAAGTTTGTTAGATTTGAAGGTGCACTTCGGTATGTTTATTGCTTAATATCCTTTTATTTGTTCCAATTATATTAGCTACTTCTCTATAAGATGTATATCTAAACAATTGGTATATGCAGGTTGTACAAGGGTTTCGTTCCTCTCTGGGGTCGTCAAATACCATGTAAGTTGGTGTTGATCGTAGAATTTTATTGATTTTGCTTTGGATAATGATAATTAGCAAAAACAAAATGGGGGAGAGAACCTTTATACTTTTAAAGCTATTTGTGAATGGAAAAATACCTATAGTGGATTGTCATTTTCAATCACCACATAATGCTCTGTTATTTTTATGCTTTCATCCTAACATTTATACTTTTATACTTAATTTGGATGAGTTTTTTTTCTTTCTATTTTGAATACAAAAGTTTCATTTTTGTAATGAAATTTATTTGAGAGGTAAAATTTCAGTGGTATTCATATAAATGTCCTGAATTTAAATGCCAAGAAATTGACGTTTGGAACAGGTTGGAGAACTAATGGTGCTATTAAGCCTTGACTTTTACTTGCCTCTGTTATCTACCTGAATGAATGACGTGCTCTTCTTAGGAGTTCCCATGTTTTGGATTGCAACAACTAACAATGCTTTCATTTTTAAGAAATAGTGTTTCATGTTTGTAGTATGTGAGCCTTTGTGTGGTATAATGCTATATATAATACTATAATTGCTATGTTTCTATATCAATTGAGTCTTGTTTTAGCTTACAAATAAAATGATGTTGTGTTATTTTTGTTGTAGTAGTCTCACTTGGTATTGGCATGCAACACCATGTAGCTAATGGACTTGCTGGCCTCCATTTTGTGAACTCATGGTCCGATTTGGCTTGTGGTCTAGACCTGTCACTTCCACCATTCATAGACAGAATACTACTCCATGCTTGCAATCCACCCCAACCTGCATTCCAACACATTGAATATCATCCTGCACCAGCCATGAAAACCCCTCAAGAAACAAAGGCAGACGGAGCTGCAGTTGCCATGTTCAAAATTACAAGAGAATAGCTCAAAGCTAATTTGCATTTCTTATTCAAAATATGATGTCTATGTCTTCATGTTTGGCATAGATTTTTGGTTCCAAAGGTAATTTATGTTTCTTATTCTTTCCTTGTGTTTTTGCCTTTTTCTAGTACATACATGGTTCTTGTATGCATATATAAAGAGACTTTCAATCAAACAATTGTACCACTAATTTGAGACTACAATAATAGTAACGTTGTTGAACATATCTTGATTAATTTGCTTAAGGTTTCTCTATTTAGGATTATCTAACAATTTGGAAATTGCTTTGATAATATCGATTTACTTTGCCTTGTTTCATTCTCTAAAGTTATAAACAGTAGTATAACTTTGAAGTATTAGGTCACAGGCTATTATTTGATGTTGGGTTGGACTTGAAATATGGCTCATTAATTGCTGATGGGCTGTTGTTGTTCACTTAAGGCTTGAGCAGAGCAAATGTGAGAATAGAATTTCATAATATCATACCAAATGGACCCGCTAATGGTATTTGAATAGTTTGAGCCAAAAAAGAAAAAAGCTTTTTGAATAGTTTGATTTAATAGTCTTTATCAAACATCTTTTGGGTTTACTCGCTATTTTCCTACCCTATATACAACTAGACTAACTGGCTCAAGCAGCAACTGTGGTGTGCAATCATATTCCTATTTTTGTCCTTTGTATTTTGGTTTTTACATTATTTAAAATTTAGAATTTCTTAGTTGTGATTTTTGTCATTAATTTAATAAATTAATCAAAAATATTTGTTGAATATTGTTATGTTTACGTGTACAATTGATGAATATATTTGGAAAAATAAGTAAATACATACATGAATATGCACATGGCGATGCTTGTGTCTGCAACATATTGTTTCACTTCTATGAGATATCATGCTTGAAATATATGATTGAGGTGAAATTAGAAGGATCCATTTCATACCATTTTTTGATGTGAAGAAAGTTGTAGGAATGAACCACCCGTGATTAAATTGTTATCAAGTTAGAATTTGATGTGAAGAAGGCTGTACGCATGAACCAACCGTGATGGCTTTGGATGTTACAGCCCCCCATAAAGAACCAAATGTGCTGACTATTTGTAAAACTCCATATGTTCCGGTAAGTCAATCGTTATTAGCTAAGTGGGGTTTTTTTTTTAATGTAGTTACTTTTACACCACACTCTGAGGAAAGCACTCAACTCTGTTTAACACTTGTGGCTTTGTTTAACACTTAATGGGATTTTCATTTTCTATTTCAATTTCATGTTTATATTCTTGTTCTACTCAATCTATATTATCCATTTGCAATATTGGATTTTTTTTAGTCCTTTCCTTGACCAAGGTCATGTTAGCGGTGCATCGACTAGATCGCTTAGTCTCTGGCCTCCTTATCTTGGCAAGAAATGCTTCAAAAGCAGACATGTTTAGGCAACAGGTAATTCTTAAACTGTTATGTTTACTATATGAAATTCAGAAATAATTTTCTACATCATTTTCCTGAAACTTAAAGCTAGCTTCAATATGATAAGACCACTGTTGAAGGCTGTTATTATTATTTGGCCATGGATTGTGTGTAAAGCTATTCTTGTAGGGATAATAGTATCATCTGCATGATTATTGTCAAACTGCATGATTATTGCCTAATAATTTGACTGACTATGTATTTCCGATTGTGGATATGCCAGTCTTGAGTTAGGAGTGAAGGAATGAAAATAACAAGATAGTTCTGTTGGTATATTATTTCGATTTTAGGGTTTTCTAATAAGTGATTTTGGCCACATTCCTTCCTGTGATCAAGAGAAAATGCAATAGTATGTTATATTTAAGCATATTTCACAGGGGAAATTATTGTTCATCTTTTATTACCATGTTTATTAGAAATCAAGTTAATTCTCTTTACTCTAGTTCTCAGTATGAATATCAGGTTTCTGTAAACAAGAATTTTTTTCCTTTTTAACTTTCTTAAAGTAGTGTGCAATTGTTGCAGATTGAGGCAGGTGAGGTTCAGAAGCAATATATTGCAAGAGTAGTTGGGGTATTTCCTGAGGATGAGGTATATTGTGTTAAAACTGAGTAATTTATGTATGGACTGAAAAATTGTATGAAAATGCCCTAGTGCTGCACAGGACTGTGTGCAGGTGGTAACCTTGTTAAATTGTCAAGTTACTGGTTATCTATGAGCTTGAGATTTTGGAAATTAAAAACCAGAGACCCCATAGGTTAGTTTTGACATAATATCACTGCTAGTTAAAGCTTGGTATTACAGATTGACTCTTAGACTTGTAAATTCACCCATCTGCAGCACGCTATCATAATATAGCCGGAGAAATTTTTGATTTTTGAACATGTTAGTACGTGCCTTCTTGATTGTATATTGACGGTTCCCTTATATGCCCAGAAAGTCGTAGATGCCAACATAAATTATAATGCTCGAGAAGGCAGGAGCACTGCAGAGGTGAGACTTTCTTTACCATGAAGATAGTCCATTTTGAGTTACCTGTAGTTGATGGGATTTGTAGTTCTTATGATTTAATGGTTCAAATGTAATTTCCACAATGTCTGGAATATTCAGTTGTGATTTGATATAGAAACAGTTTTTGTATTAGTTTGTTTCAATATCCATTAACAAGTAATCTCCTACTATTATTTTTTCTAAATGATCCATAGTTCCTATGTTCTCTAAGAAAACTCTTGAGTTAACTACATTATCAATGAGCCTATGCCTGAGAAGAGTAAGTTGTCCAGTTTGACTTCAGTGGGGCTTGTTCTTAAATAACATTACTATTAAGGATAGAATTGATTTGCAAAGACACTACACCCACCAATCAATTTCTTCCAATTTTCCTTATTTTAAAATGACTAGCTAGTAATCCATTTCTTTTTCTTTGTAAGGTAGAGTAGAGAATTTCCCTCTTGAAGAGGAAAGTAGCATTTCAAAGAAGAGAAATGCTTATCAGCTACCATTTGATGTAATAGCTGTTATCTTATGCTTGATGTTCAGAGCTACTATTTCAACCCCTTATTTCTTGGTTTGTTACAATTTTCCAGTTTTAACTGTCTGCATCAAAATTTAAAAACTTTGGTTCATATTGAAAAGTATTAGTTGCTTATTATACTGAATCTGATCCCTTGTCTATGCAGATTGGCGACCCTTCTGGTGCTACTCCCACTAAGGGGAAAGTTGCTTGTACTAAGTTCACTAGAATTACTACCAATGGAACTGATAGCATTGTCTTGTGTGAACCAATCACCGGCAGAACTCATCAAGTAAGTAAATTCGAAGGTTAAGGAGGTGCTAGCAACATCTTCTTTAAATGGAGATCTACATTTCTTTTGCTTCAATATCTAAGTATTCTAATGAACTAAAGATTCAGTAAACTATCTTCCCTTTTCTGTCATTTCTAGAGAATTTATTTATTTACCTTTGTTTTTGCAGAACAAGTTGTACTTACAAACTTACTGACATATTACTTAATCTCCGTTTACATGTCTTTCTAGATTCGCGTCCATTTGCAATACGTGGGCCATCCTATAGCCAATGACATGCTATACTTGTCCGAAGAAGTTCCTGATCGTTCCACTGGAGGAATGAGTGCCGATAGAGCTGCTGCTAGTTCAGATTGTTCCGTTGAAAGTAAAGAAAGTCTGAATGAAGATTTCACCATTGATCCCATGTGTACAAATTGCCCAAATTTGGTCCCAAAAGGGTAAGATATGAGCTGGAATATAAAGAAACAGAGTTAATCATACAATATTTTTATGGTATTTCTTCCTTTTGTTCACCGTCGTCATTCCATAACACGAAATTGACTTTTATCAACCTAATTTTGCAGATATGGTAGTGATGAAGAGGGACTATGGCTACATTGTGTCCGGTATTCAGGACCAGGATGGACTTACGAGTGTCCATACCCAGATTGGGCTTCACTGAGTTAATAATACCCTTTTGAGAAGAAAAAAAATGTGTATTGCCTAGTTTTAGACTGGTTTTCAGTTAGATAACCATCAATTTTCAACTATAAAGAAATATTTTTGTTATTTACCCTTTTGAGAACAATGTATTGGTATTGCACTGACACAAGTTGTATAGCCTTCCCATGGAAATTTGATGAAATTAAGGTCTAAACACATGCCCATGTAAATTGTAAAAGAACAGGAAAAATAACCCCGATAGAATGTGATGGAATGAACAACTCCGTCACATTGTTCGCCAAAAATAACTAATTTAGGACAATTGTTGGATTAATGGTCATTTTGATGGTGTCCGACCAAATTAGTGGCCACCGGGGTAATTTTCCCAAAAGACAAAAGAGGGAAAATATTCCTCGTACCTATTGAAATATTCTACTGGAAGAATCTGACTCAAATCCAGTGCTGTTCTAATTAAACCAGGGGCTTCAATTCCTCCTACCACATGGAAATATCATCAACATCACAGGTAGTCTATTAACTCTATATTAAGTAGTACTCACATGAGAAAGATTGAAGCGTGATCAACAAAATTCCAACCCAAATTCGAAAAAACAGACAAATAAAAAGGCACATTTGACAAAAAAGAAGTAGAAAATGACAGCCAGAGATGCTTTCTTTCTCAATTTTTATTTTTATAATGATAATTACATGTAATTGACAGAAACTGGCACCAGGGTTTTAAGTAATACAATTAGTGGGTGTTTGCATCATCTTCATGGATAGAGACGAGTTATGGTGATTAGTGAGGATGATTGTGGACACTATTTTTGCTTATATATATATGTATATATAGGTGTGTAGATGAATATATATGATACAAAACTCAGGCATATATATATTTGTGTTGAAAATGACTTTGTTTTTAGTGGCTTACATCCCCCACCAAGAAACAAAAATATCTTTTAGGATTTGTTTAAGGCTTTAAAAGCAGCTTAATTTAACGCTTAATTTGCTTTAAGATTTTATGGGGGGCAAAAATATGGACTCATTTCTTTTCTGTCTCCAACTTGTAATTAAACTTTACTGTTCAGGAAGGAATCTTTAACCCCAACCAGATAACTTACCATCCCTTTTGGGATATTATTTTAAATTTTTTTTTATTATTTTATCATCTTTATTTCATGTAATGATTCAAATACAAGTGACTTATTCAATTTATTTCACTAATTTTTTCAGTATAAATAAGATCATATTAAAAATAGACGCAAACTTTTCAACCAATCCATAGGACTATTTTAATACAACTCGAGCAGTTTTTTGAAAACTCGTTTGGGATATAAAACTTTGAGAGTTGTTCTTGATATTCCCAATAATATGGCTTGATAAATTTCCAATAATATGGTTTGGTAAACTTCAAAGATAAACATTTTTCCTTAAGTTAGTTTGATTATGTCTTCTTTAGTAAAACTTGCAGTCTTGAAGTATTTAATAATAACTTTTTTTTTTTGGGGAGGGGGCGGAATTTCTTACCCCTTTTATTTTCATTTGGTCCTAAAATAGTCGAAACGGCATTTATCCCTTTTGATACTTTGTCCAAATTTTTGCGTGACTTCTTTCTTTTCTTTTTTCATATTTATTTATTTTTTATTTTGCATCAAGTCATTTTAATTATATTTTTTTTATAAAAAGAAATTAAAATATATCGAGAAATCCTTTAAAAATATTTTTTACTTAATTCTGGAAAATTTCTAAGTAAATATATTTATATGTTTTCAATATTTGAAGGGTCTCTTGATATATTTTAATTTCTTTTTATAAAAAAAAAAGTATTATTGAAATGACTTAATGCAAAATGCACTTAGAAAACAATAAAAATTTGGCAAATGTCAAAAGAGGTAAAGTGCCAATTCGTTCAAAATTCGACGGATTTAACGAATATTTTAATATTTAAAAAGACAAAGTGCGAACTCGTTAAAAGTAAAAGAATCAGCGGAGCCAATTAAACTAATATTTATTCAACATATATAATACTAAAAGTTTAGTTGCTAGCTCTTTAATAAAATCAGCAATATCTACTCCGAATCTAATTTGTTTTGTTGTGGTTTGTTTTTATAGAAGATGTTTAAGAACCATTCTTTATGAAGAACAAGACCACCTGACCTGCAAAATATATATTGACCGCCCCATATGGAACCATAATAAAAGGGAAGAGCAAGAGGGCCTGTCCATTGAAACCACACCAGCTGCCTGCCTCCTTAAAAAGAAGAGTCATTGGGGAATGTAACCACCAACAAATGCTTCACAATAGCCTTTAATTTCTTCAGCTAGGCCTCGACAATATATGATGCTCATTTCTTCCGTACTAATTAAAACTATATATAGTATATATATAGGGTATTGCACTCACGGTCCTCAACCTAACATGTTTTAGTAATACCGTCCACAAGAACAAAATTCATTGTAATTTTATTCTCAATCGCATATGAAATGTGTGTTTAGGTCCTTTTAGTTGAAGAACTTTTATTTTATATGTTATTTTTTCATACGTTTTTCGCATAGTTGGCTCATAATGATTTTCGGTGAAAATTTTATTAAGTGCAATTTCTATCAAATTCTTTCGGTTTTCGTTGTAATAATGAACGCATTAATTAATCTCAAAACCGGAAGGAACAAGGGTTAAATTTGATGAAAACAATCTATTACTTGAGCCAATTATCCTCAAACACTCTTTGGGGATGCTATGTGCAAGGAAACACGTGAAAAACTAAACATACATTAGTTAAGGATCAAAATGCACATTTTATAGGAAGTTGGGATAAAATTAGAACAAAAAAAAAAATAGAGAAGAATTAGTTTAGGGACCGGTAGCTATCATAAACTCATATATATGTGTATTATATTTGTCTTTCTGTCTTTTGTGGAAGCAAAGTGACTGATCACTATTAATCCTTGAAGTCCAATTTAAGCGTACGAAATTTTCTTGAACTTTAAAACTAAAAACTTTTAACATTAATCCCAAAGCTTCTTTTAAAATAATGAACCTACCCGAAAAGAGCCCTAGCTTCAAGAAGCTAATACACAGTGGGATCCAACGTGAAAATAATAATAATTATAAAAAAGAAAGAAAAAAAATTAAGTTGAGAATAGATGATGTGTGAAGGTCGGCATATCTTATTAAAATAAGCTGTTTGTTTCTTTAGTTTTTTGAAGCAATGTGATTACCAAACAATTAATTAATATCTTGATTCTTCAAATTAAACTACTCTTGTGTACGGATAAAAAGTTAATTAGGTTTTAGAATTAGTTTGGCAAAAAATTGATGTCAACTACCAAAGAGGTGCCTGCTGTTGGTTAGCTATTGAACAGTGGAGTCCTGGTCGATTTTAAAATAATTGCAAGTTGAGAAACAGTAGATGATGGTGAATTGGTGATCATCCACCAAAAGCTATGATCTTTTCGGCTTTTTGGAAGAATTGTGGCCAACAATTCTTGGAATATTTATGGGAGGCTAGGTTTTATTGGAAGTATAACCCATTTCAAATTTGATGATATATAGTAAATGGAAATGTCCAACAACTATATACTATTTTGTTTAGTTTAGAATAATTTGGATGTTTTTGTTTATAATTTTTGTGTACAAACAATTGATATATACTATGATGGCAAATCTCTCTAATTTTATCAAATCTTGTGTGTCTCAAACTCGTCTAAACTAATTAATTACAAAAGAAATATTTTACTTACCTTTTAAAGTTTCATTTTAAAATACATTAAATACTCTTAATGTTTCATATCCTTCATAGAATAAGAGATGAAAAATATGGAAAAAAAAAAAAAAATAGATTTGAAGCCACTGTCACCTTCTAAAGATAGAAAGCAAAACTTGGACGACAAAAAATGTTTCAAAATTTTAAAAGTATTTGATATATTTTGAGACAATTGTGAAACCTTAAAGATAAATTAATATATATATATATATATATATATATATATATTATTAGTAATAATTTCATCAATAATTTTTCATCCACACTATATTTTTGGACGATTTTTGAATATGTTGTTCTTTAATGTCTTAT